>VOQK01011229.1:26269-41917 GCA_015052645.1 Benitochromis conjunctus | reverse complement strand
GGCCTAAACAAAATGACCAATGACTGTATATAACTCAAAGTTGGTCAAGTTTTGTACATCAGATTAGTCTGATAACCAAATGCATCAGAGACTGTCTTCTTAGAGAGATGTTAAATATCTCTGAGCATTTCAAAGGAAGTACCCCCGGGTAACAAACTAACTGTGTGCCTATTAAAGTCCCAATTACCGTGTTGTTCTAGTAAAAGCCATTGAACTTAAATGATTCAAACAATGTATAAAGACCAGACACAGGCTCAGCTAAATGTTTAAAACATTAAAAAGCTCATTATCACCATGAGATGCATCCCCCGCAATACGTGGTGCTTACATAATAGTTAGATTTACTTCACAAGAAATAAAAAAGAAATCTTAAAGAAAACAATGAATCAATCAAGAAAGTCAGCCAAGCAAAGCATCTTTTTAACCCCCAGCACGTGAGGCGGTGAAGTGAAAGCTCGAGGACATCCGAGCCTCAGCTCTGCCGACTCGCATTTTGCCTCCAAAGGAAGCTCACGCTGGAGAATTCAGCGTTTCAAAATAGCAAAACATTATTTGACACCAATATTCGTAATTAAGATTGCGTAAATGGAAATAAAGGCCACAAAGGAGTAACCGAACTGTGCCCAAATTGCCACAGAAAATTCAATGTGAAAAATAATTCACAACGCAGGATGCTGGTCCACGGAGATACGGGAGGATAATCCCCTCGGTTTTTCACTAACCGTTTCTTTAAAAAGAACAGTGGAGAACGGCAAACTAAGTAACCGCATGTTTATGTGCCGCATACGTGCACCATTGTAGCCCTGCGTCACCGGCTGACTGTGACTGATAAGGTTAAGGAGCTACCGCAGCTGCTGCTGACAACCTTTAAACACTGTTGACGAGACAAACTGTGTTTGTAATGTGAGGCAACATGAACGAACAAGCAGAATTCATCTTTAAAAACCCCTGTAAGGCGTGGACAAAGAAAGGGGTACACCTCCCCGTACACATACTGTTAAGAAATCTAATGCAGCTACACTACAACTGAAAATGAACACTGGGTTACGTCATTTGTTAGAATAAAGAGGCAGGATTCCAAGTCACAGAGGTTACACTGTGTCACTGTATTCTTTATCTTACATGCGTCGTTTAAAGACAGTAGCACTGACACACAAAAAAAGAGGTGGAGCTGGAAGTGGTAGAGGTGAAAATGTTATGGTTTTCACTGGGAGTGACCAGGATGGACAGGTTTGTACATCAAGTCGTAGATGCAAGGCTGAGATGGTTTGGACATGTGCAGAGGAGGGACTGTGGATGTACTTGATGAAGGGTATTGAAGAAAAGAGGAAGACCACAGAGAATATTGACAGAGTGAAGGGTTGCTGTGACAGAGGAGTGAAACAGAGATAAAGGAAGATGTTCTGCTGTGGTGACCTCTAAAATAAGGAGTCAAAAGAAGATAAAGATAAATATTAATGTTTCTCATATCCTTTAATTTCTTTCTTTCTTTAAGGGTTAGAAGATGTCCTCCAATGCACATTTGTGCAATATCTCTAAAATTAGGAACATCTTGTTTCTACAGTAGACGGGCCTGAGAGCTGAATGCTCTGCCTCCTATTTTATTTTGGAAACTCACCAAAGTTCATGTGTGACAACTGTATAGTATAGGCAGTAGAGTATAGTATAATAGTACAGGCAGTTCCATAAGAAATCAACCAGTGCACCCTAACTGACCCCATTAGAATCAACTGGTTATTTTCCATGATGACTACATGACTAGACTGGAAAATTAGCCACAAGTTAGCCTGCAGTCTGAGAGCGAAGCGCTCTTTTTATTGGAATAGTATGGTACTGTGAGGTCTTTGAGATATGATGGGGTCTGATTATTCAGTATAGTGTATGTGAGGAGATTTTTTAGTTTTGGATTTAACAGGGAGCCAATGAAGAGAAGCTAATATGGGGGGAAAAAAATATGGGCTCTCTTTCTAGCCCCTGTTAGAGATCTCACTGCAGATGGAGAAAACTTTAAAAGGTAAATCTGGATAAATGTTCACAGGTTATATCACCGTCCAGCATCCAAACAACTTACAGTGCATTTGATACCAAGTTCATCTTTTGGTCACGCTTGCTTCTTAATAATTTCCCAGTTTAGTCAAACAGTCATTGAAAAAGAATCATTTGATTTTAATGGGGTCTGTTAGGGTCAGCTGATTGATTTTACTTATGGAAGTGCACTGATCATTTCATCATCATGCCTATCCCCCATAGGCTCATCTGACACATGAACTCTGAAAAATGCTGGAAAAGGACATCACACAGATTTAATACTTAAGAGCTAGCAGAGTAAAAATGATTTAGTCCTATCACTCTGACTGATAGGAGGAACATATCCAAACTGGCCTGGACAGTAGGACAGTCCATCAGAGGGGTAACAAAGCAAGAGCGCACTCTCTCACATCCACACCTACGGCACACCTACCTCATTAATCAACCTAACAAGCATGCAGCGCTAATCGCTGCATCACCATGTTGTTGTTGTTTTTTTAATATGTGCATTAGAAATGAAATGAAACGTGTAGTCAGGACAGCAGAATCAACTTATTCTTTATTTTTGCCCAAAATGTTTCTTTCCACCATGGGAGCCACATGACGACTTGACAACTCTCCAAAAATTCAGTACCGCTGTGGTGGCAAGTTAAGGCAGAGGCAGACAGAAGAATGAGAGCAGCCCTGTGAGTGAGACGGGGGAAAATTGTTGAAAATGACAGAGATAGATGGACGAGAGGGAGCCTGCGTTAAAAACAGAACAAAAATAAGCTATGACACACAGATGCGCCAAAAAAGGAGTCACAATTAGAAGAGAGGAGCTAAATATATGCCTGCTGCAGCGGCGCCTCATGATCTTTTTACTTAGTTCTGCAAGAACAGAGAGATAACAAAACTGTAAAGCACGGCAGTGTGCTTGGTCAGCATGAAGGATCTGAAATGTTTGCACATTTTCTGCCCTTACATGGCTTTTTTTTCCCCGACAGACTTTTCTTTTTCACATTTTAGATTGTACATAAAGATCAGGGTAAAAGACTCAGGGCTCTTTTGAAAGATGTCGAATAATTTAGTCTTTAAAATGCTAAGTTGTCCTTTAAATGGAAGACAAATTAGTTCTGAGATAATTCTGACCTTGTGTCACTTGATTGGCTTCTAAAAGCTAAACGAGAGAGAGAAGAGTGACTGGACTCTTCTTACAGTCGTCTCTTCTCTTTTGGCCTGGCTCCCTGTGGCTTTGACAGATAAAAATATGCACACAGAAGTGCATAATAATGCATAATCCCAAAAAATGGAAAGGAAAAAAGGGAAAGCCATTGAGAAAAACTGAGAATGTGTAGACAAATTTGTTTTCTGGCTAAAGCCTCTGTTACACAGGCCTCGAGACTGTTCAGAGACCACCTGGAAGCTGCTGGTCACCGGAGGAAAAATGCATATTTCACAACCGATCGCCAAGTGGTTGCTGTGAAATCAGTTACTAAAGCATCAGTGACCCCCTGTCAACCTGAGGCTGCTTGAGGATATAAATCATCAATAGTGCACTGTAGAGCGGTCACAATTACACTTACACCTATCAGTAATGTTAATAAACAGTTGGCATCTGATTGACTCTGTCTCTCTCGCTCTCTCTCTCTCTCACACACACACACACACACACACACACGCACGCACACGCACACACACACACACACACACATACATAAAGACACTGGCATCATGATATTCTTGAGCTGCAGAGGATGTCTGGTTTTACAGCTGCAGGACATCAGTGAACTACGTAAATTAATTCCTGTCGATTTAATTGCTTAGTACACTTAAGGGATGTAATTCACCTGTGCCAGCAACATATTTAACCCCCTCCCGCCTTATTTGCTCAAAGTTAACTTTACTAAAACTTCACAGTGTTCATTATGCTGGGTCTACGGTGTGCACTGACAAAAGAAAACAGCGCCTTAGCCGCACACCTTCAACAACTCATCCACTGACCTGAGGTAAACACGGCCCTGTGTGACGGATACAGAGTCCCTGATACACCTACACAGAAGGGAACAAAAGGAAATGCTGGCAGACGGGCAGCTGAAAAGACCCAAGTGCCAGAAATACAAATCAGATCAGGGCAGAGGCTTAAACAAATCATGAACGACAAGAGTCAGCGTAAAAGAAGCAGCTGGTACAATAATGTAGAACAAGAAGAGGAAGACATAACTGAGGGAAATAACATGTACCAGTGTGCACAAGGCCAAGCGGGGGATATAAGACAGAATCAGTTGCACATCCTGGGTGCACAAGTAATTTTACCTTTGTTCTCTAAAACATTGTATTAGAAGAGACACCAGTACAGTACAGCACGCCAGCTTTAAAGCAAAGAAACAACTCTTTGGAGAGAAAGGAGAGAAACTACTAGTATGAGCATTTCGGACTTTCTTGTTTCAGTTGTCAACAGTTAATAAAATGACTCAGAAAATGTTCTCCACTCTCACAAACCTTTGACACCATTAGATTAAAAAACAGTTTTCAGTGCAGTGATTGTAGGTGTTCCTCTTATTCAAATCGAACTACTACGTACTGAAAAAGTACTCCTTCACCTCACTGTAGAATAGGTCATCCAGACTTTCCTGTAAGCCTGCACTTACAGTTCTGCAAAATGCATGCCGTTTTCCCCACAGATGTACTCAGAGGAGGGTGTTATTGGCAAGGAAGCTGAGTGTCATGGAGCCTGCGTGTCAGACAAGCTGACTGCTTCTCCAAAAGTTTAGTTCAGAAGAGAAAACACGAATGCGTTTTCGAGCTTCAGCCACTAGATCGTTTGAAACCAGAGGGAAACAGTATATTTAACCTTGTGCCTTTTCACTTGGGAATTTGTTTTCTTTCCATTCATTTGAGATCCCTGTGTCATTTATTCATAAAATCATAAATAATGACAAAACTATTAAGTACCCATCACGCCAATAAACAAACATCATCGCGGTCAAAAATGAAAGGCTCAAAAAAACAAAATGATCTATTGTTAAACCATAAATGACGTTATTACAGCTCTCTGATCGGAGTCATCAAAAGAAAACAGAAAGGTGCTTTACAACCTTTTGAGTATTTATTTATTTTTTTAAAATTATTTTTAGCAACCCTGTGCTGCTTCTACCTTGAAGCCTCCCACTGTTGGAGGTGGCGTTGGTTACAAGATTTGCTGTCCTGTGTGGGAGCTTTCACTCTCTGCACCGTTGGTGCTTAAGTGCAGCAGGCACGCTGGAGATTTAGCTGTGTGGGTTTTATCTGTCACCGTGCCTTAAAGGCAAGCCGGTACAGTATCAACTTTAGTTCTGTGTTTTAGACTTTGAAGAGACCTGCGTTGGCTGAGAAAAGAATTGATCTCACTGAGAGTACAATGTGATCAGAATGCATCCACCTCCACTCTGCAGGACTTTCCATGTGTCTCAGAGACTGTCACAGAAACACCTCAGCTCATAAAGGCGGTTCAGAGTTGCTGATCTGCTTACTGCGGTATATAACGTCAGTCAGGCTTTTGTTGACTTCACATTCCTGTCTCTAATGTAATAAAAGTCTGGAAACAAAAGAAATGAAACAACTTTTCACAGTTGAAAATAAACTGTGGATTCTACAAGCACCCCAAAAAGAGTTTCAAATACAGTCATGTGGAAAAAACAAAGTTTTCACAGAACTCTGCAGTTCTGTGCAACAGGCAAAAAACTAAGTACAATTACTTCACTTACTTACTACTTCAATAGGAATTAAAAGTCTAAGGAGCAGTTGTTGGTACTAATAAACTGCACTTGATTATATGACCATCAGCAAATGTGAGCAGGTGTGTGTGCACACAATGCCACAGTCCTCATAGGAGTGGACATTCACTGCAAGGTCAGACTTTGCAATGTTCAGAGAAGCTAGAAAAAAACCCCAAGAGCTATATCTCAGACTCTACAGTCCTCAGTTAGCATGTTAAATGCTAATGACAGTACAATTAGAAAAAAACTGAATGTGTTTGGCTTGTCTGGAAGGGTTCCCACAGGAAAGCCTCTTCTTTCTAAAACGAACATAGCAGCAAGGTTTAGGATTGTAAAGTTGCCTTTGAACAAACCACAAGGCTTCTGGAGCAATTTCATTAGCACAGATGAGATCAAAGCGGAAATGTCTGCCAATAATAATAAACCACATTTGGTGAAACCCAAACACAGCATATCAGACAAACAACTCACGCCAATGATGATGATTTGGGCTTGTTTTGCAGCCACAGGTGCTGGGCACCTTGCACTCCTTGGGTAAACCAAGAATATACCAAAGTATTCTACTCACAAAACAGTATAATGATCCCAAACACAGCAGCAACTCTACATCAGAATGTCTGAAAAATAGAGACTAAGAGGCTTTGCAATGGCCCAGAAAAAGTCCGGACCTAAACTTGACTGAAATGCTGTGCCAGAGCTTAAGCAAGCTGTACATTAACAAATGTCAGCAAAGAAGAGTGGGCCAAAATTCCTGTGCAACGTTCTGAGAGGCTCATAAAGTCAAACAGAGATCAATGCCTTCAGGTTGTCGCTGCTAAACGTTCGTTCAACCAGCTACTGAATCATGGGGTGTACTTAGTTTTTCACAAGACCCCACAGACTCCTGTGAAAAACTGTGAAGCTTGCAAATAGAGTTTGATGTTTGTTTGAGAATCCTAATGAGCAAAATCATATTAAAGATGCATTCTGATTGCTGCAGTATGTAATTTATTCAAAGAAGCCTGCTTTATCGATCTATCAAGACAGCCTGGCCTGGATAGATCAATAAAGTGTAAGTCTGATGTATAGTAGTTTCTGTAGCTTGGAAAATGTTGAACTAAGGTTTTGGCAAAAGGAAGTAGTTACCGAGATCATAAATCAAGAGAAGTGCAGGGTAATTTTCTAATGGACTTCTATTCAATCACCATTTTCAAGAATGTAAATTTGAGGCACTTCTCTTTCAAACCTGGGGGCCTCATCTTTCCTTTACACACAGCCTCTGGGTGTGCCCTATTTTATGACTGCAAGGCATCTATTCTAATCTCTGAAGAGCGGTAACAATTAAGGATTCCCAAACGAAAACCACCATGGAATCAGATTAACACCAGGTGGCTTTCTCTTGTTTATGGTTAAAAGGGGTTGTGATTACAGCTAAATAAGATAAATGTCAGCACTGATAAGACAGCACACTAGCAGTCCAATTAATTTTGCAGTACCATAAAAACATCCAAACACTTCCTGAATTAAATATGAATTATTGAAATAAAAGCTGTTCCTCAGCATAATTTGTAGGATCCCAGGTTGTTCACGGGTATCTGACATGACTTACATTTTGACAAAGGGGTCAGAGTAGCCGTTGGAGTCCATGGCGGCCAGATGGGCACAGCGTATGATTCCAACCAGCAAGCAGCCCTTCTCGGTGTTATAGCACAGTGACACCAGGATGCGGCCACGCTGGGGACACAAGAAGCTACAGTGTCAGACAGAGCACCTGTTTCCACTCTGATATTTCCCTCTTCAGCGAATAACCACAGCGGGAAATCCTGCAGCCGGGTCAGCAAAGTTTCTCAAAACACTTGAAATACTTTCATCGTGTTAGCCTAGAGGTTTGGAATTAAAGCTCATAATTAAAGGTCTTATCTGGGCCGGACAAAATGACACTGCTGCCTTCTCCTTTTAATCTCCAGGTTGAACCATAAGTCGAGTCTAATCAGAGACCAAAAGCTATTAGCCTCCGTCTTTGGAATCACAAAGAGACGTGAGATAATCACCACCAGGGGAGAAAAAAACACTGGAGTGGCAGTAGTAGTGGTGTAAATTACAAACTCTATCAAAGGTCATGCCTTAAACACATATACTGATTAAAAACATATAATTAAACTTCCTTTAAGATTGTGGAAGTAGATGACAGATTAGGATTAATCTGGACGGATAAATTGCATGAGACATGGGAGATTAATAGGACATTACAGTGGGCCATGTTTTAGTTTTAAAAAAATCTTATAAAAAAGAATGATAAAGATAAAGAGGTTGCTATCATTACCTCCTCTTCTGCGACAAGTGCTCCCTGCTCCTGTGTTTGATTGTTAGTTTCTTTATTCTGAAATAATAAAGACAGGAAGAGAGAGCTCACAGTGCATAGTACATTGCATTTTTCTGTAATGCTCTGCTGTAACTCAGTAATCACATTACAGTTCAGAAGCACATTATGGAGATGTTATATTGCATGTAAGGAAAAAAGGTGCACTTCCTGTGGAACGAGTGGAGAAATATAGACACAAGAGTGGAAAATGTTTATTATGTGTTTAAACTGAGAAGATCTGCCATTTTTAAAAGGATCGTGTTATATTTCTTTTTCAGATTGATCTGTAAACAGTCTGTAAACATGTGGGAACCGAGGAGACAGGCTGTTGGAGTTTTGAGAGAGCAATGTTGTCCAATTCTTATCTGATATAGGATACTCGCAGCTCGCTGTCTTCTTTCATTTCATAAACTAAAATTCATTAATGCGCTGCAGCACCTGGACTCTTCTGCTAGGAATCCATGCTGTTTTAATATATGCAGTGTGTGGTTTTGCATTGTCTTGCTGAAATATGCAAGGCCTCCCATGAAAAAGATGTCTGGATGGGAGCATATGTTGCCCAAGATCTGTAAATGCCTTTCAGCACTGATGGCTTTTCCAGACGTGCAAGTGCCATGTCCATAGGCATGAAGGCACCCCCACATTATTACAGATGCAGGCTTTTAAACTGATAACAACCTGCATGGTCCCTCTCCTCTTTAGTCTGGAAGGAGTGACATTCATGTTTTCCAGAAATACATTCAAATTTGGATTCCTCTGACCACAGAACAGTTTTCCACTTTGGCTCAGTCCATTTTTATGGACTTAGAGGAAATAGCAGTGTTTCTGGATCTCGCTCACATATGTCTTCTTTTTTGCATGATAGAGCTTTAACCTACATTTGTGGATAACACATTCAATTTCTGGATGTTTTGCTGAGTCCATGCAGTGATTTCCATGACAAATCTGTTTTTAATGCAGTGTCACCTGAGAGCCTGATGATCAGAGTCATCCAGTATTGATTTTCAGCTTTTACCCGTGCGCACAGAGATTTCTCCAGATTCTTAGTCTTCCAATGAAGCTTATGGGTAAGTTCAATAAAGAAGATCTATGGTCTCATATCTGTCTGCTCCCAGGTGTTGCCGGCTAAATCTAAGCTTCTCGTCACGTCTAGTTTCCCACGCTGTCAAGCTGTTTGTGACATCACAGGTCTAGTCCAATCATCTTTCTCCACTTTAAATCTCACTGCGCATCCGTCGCTTCCTTTGCAGACCTCTTTGTGCAACCCACCTCACCTAAACCTTCTTTCTATGTCAAGACCATGCACATACATAATAAATATCACATCTTGATATTTGTCCACACAAACACACACACAGAGTAATGTACACGTACCTGTGCAATTCGCTCCAGGCCCATATTGTAGCGTTTGCTCTCGCCTTCTTTCAGTTTCTTCAGAGCCACTCTCACCTCCCCGATGAATTCATTTCTTCCCAGTCTGTCCATGTCGCAGACGCACAGCCTTCATAAACAAACGAACAATAGAGAAGAGGTGCAGGTGAATTAGTGGCAAGTTTTTAATCACTCTTGCAACTGTGCTGCTCTGTCCCAAAGTCCCAAAGTCTTGAAGCAAGCAAATAACGTGCCAAATATCTGAACAGTGCATCGGCTCCTCCATCTGCAACACAAGATCAGTCCTCTGTGAGCAGCCTCATCTTCGTGTGTTTTTGTTTTTTTATTTCATATTGTCTTGCGCCCATCAGACTACCACTCCCATTTGAACATAAGATGTTTAAAAAAAAGCATTTTCCAAAGGAGCTGAAAGAAAAATGATGATACATGTTGGCAGATTAGATCGGCGGCATCTACGGGGATATCCTGGAATAAAATCTTTAATCTCTCACACATACATTGTTGCACTGCACACATAATGGCTTTGTTTCTGCATACAATATGAATCAATATACAGCTGTCTCTTTTCTATAGTTTATTTCTCTTTAGATGCACTCTGAATTTAAAGCGAGACAACCAAATCAATAACTTTGTCTCTACTGCTACAAAACTGGTTCTGTAAAATGATTTCTTCCACCCAGAGCACTTATTCAAACTGATGGTTATGTTTGATAGAAAGCGAGTTTTTCATCAGCTACAGTTGAGTCTTCACAGCCCATCGCCCGCTACAATACTCTCTCTCTCTCTCTGCTCCGATATTCCCAGAGGGACTGTAGCTGCTTCATTTCTTCCTTCACCGTCTCATTCTAAACCTCTCTCGCTCTCTCTCTCTCTCACACACACACACACACACACATTCTTCACACACACCTTCCCCCTCTTCCTGTTCTCTGCCTGTCCCGCTGACATTTGGACTTTTGACATGCTGGTTCCAGTCTTTTAGTCATAACGGATGAGTATCTCTAGCAGAAGCTTCAGAACAGCTCTGACTCATGACCACGGCTGTCAGATGATTTATGTCCCTTTGCTGTGTCATACATGTAGGGTGTCTGTAATGAGACAAAGGTTGGCGGTCAACGTGACACCATTTCTGCTCAAAGTTTGGCTTCTTCTGTGATGATTCTTTTTTCATTTCCCCAGTTTTGTAGCTCCTATAAAACCAAACAGATGCTGGTGGAATCTGTTCAACCTCTTGTGCCAAGTTTAGTTCTGTGTTATTGATAAAATCCACCTCATGAGAGTAAAATTAGGGTTTCCCACTCATAGTGTTAAAAATAAGTATAAAGACTGGCACTAAAATGACGTTATACTGTGCTGTGAAAGTCTAAGAAAAGTTGGTAAGAAAAGCGGAAATAGGTGCAGTGATTTATTGAAACATAGGCAAACATTCATGGAAATACGGTATATAAGGCAAAAAAAGTGCTTGTACAATACTTGAAAACCTATTTATTGGTATGAACACCTCTATTCAACGAAGCCTGAACTGTCTCAGGCAAGCGTTTGTGTAATATGGTTAAGTAGTTTTCAGGAACAGTTCTCCAGGTCAACATTAAAGTGTTTTCTATTGTACTGTTCTCTGTCCAGATGACCCCACAATGCATCAATAATGTTGAGGTCTGGACTCTGGGGAGGCTGATCCATGACTGATAGTGTTCCATTGTGATTTTTTCTATCCAGGTATTATGCAGCGGCAGTATGCGGGATCACTTTCATGGTGGTAAATGAAGCTGTTGGTGAGCCCAGATGGTGTTGCACAGTGGCTCAAAACTCAAACTGCATTTTTCTGCATTCAAAAATCGATCAGTTTAGACAAGATTCCCAACACCACTGGCTGAAATAGAGCCCAAAACCATGGCAGAGCCTCCATTGTGTCTCACAGATGGCTGTACACGCTCACGTTTCTCCTGATATTGAAGATAATGTGAACTAAAATTTTTAAATTAGGATTCATCACTCCATAAGACCTATTACCACTCATTTTCAGTCCAGTTCTTGTGTAATTTGGCATACCTCAGCCTTTTCGTTCTGTTTCCCTTCATTAAGAACGGCTTCTTGACAACCACCCTTCCACTGAGATAATTTCTAATGAGGCTTCAGCAAACTGAAAGGCCAGATGTGTCTCTCAGATACTGTCTCAGGTCTTTGCTGCAGGTTTTCCAATTTCTTAAGGATGTGACTTTCAGATAGTGTTCATCTGCAGTGGTTTTTATGCCTGCCACTTCTTCTTTTGTCCTCCATTTTCTACAGATAGAGAGGCATAGATATGGTTTTCAGCTAATATCTCTTTGGAAATCACCTTTATTGATACATACATACTCTTTTATGTCTGACAAACTGTGTAATCGTTTATGTAATCGCATTTCTTGTCATTCTACAAATGACTGATGTGTTTTTGTGACATGTAGCTAGCGTGTTATGTGATACGAGATTGAGTTAGGTGACTTTTAATGCTTGAATGATTCATAGGTCAGTATTAAGTGGCATAAAAAACAAAATTTCCTTATCAGTGTTGTCAGGTCTCTGTGTGATATAAACCAGCCAATTAAAATGAACCCAAAAACCAGTCCAGATCATGTTCGAGGCAGGCAAACTCTAAAATGACAAGATCTCATAATGAAGTCATGAGTTATTACAGCTCTCTTCTGTTACAGACATTAATCTGTACCAGTATTTAATTTTAAACAACAATTAAAGCAAAGCATTCACAAGGTGCTGTCTGTGTAAACTTTCATGGTAGATGATAGTTCAGTTTAAAGCCAAATTATATAGCTGAGTCAATTCCAACAAAAATATCATCACCACCCAACATCTAACACCCAGCCAACATATATATATTTTTTACGCCTTGATCATATTTGTACCCGACTGAATCTCATCTAAGCCACCTGTTAGGTAATCTCAGCCTCCATCTAATACCAAATCAAGCCACAGAATTATTCCTTTCTGCCCCCACTGAGGACGGTGGAAGTCTATTACGAGGCGCGGCAGAGGCACGGAGAGAGAGAGGAAAGAAAGTGAAAGGAGACAGACTAGAGCTGGCACTGAAATCATGTTTGTACTCCTTTAACACGCACATACACAAACACACCGCATCTCTTGATACCCGGCTCTCATTACACCTCCACATGATCAATTTCTCTGCTGATAATTCACAGCCTGACAAACGTTTCAGTTGTAAATGTCACGAGGACTTTTGAAAGATTGTCCCCAAGGTATGTATTAATGTTTGACTCACCTCCTTTTTTTTTGTACATTAAAATGCACACAAGAGTGGTGTCATTGAAATAAGGGGCTGGATTGTGGTATCACATTATCACTCTCACTGCTTTCTAAATTATTAAAAATACCGCCTAAAGGCAGATTCACACTGCGGCAACTGATGGAGAAATTTTGGGCCTAATCCTACAATCACGTGGCCTCGCAGTGATAAAACAGACTGAGTCTGTCTCGTATTGAGAATGCAAAAGGAAGCATGTATATCTATGGTGAAATATCAGTGCTGAAACCTGTTCAAAGAAATGATCTCAAATGTTTTACCCTTCCTTTTTGCGAGTCATAACCTGAATTAATAAGTCGCAAGGTTGGAGTCTATTTTACTGCAGTGGACTTTTCACTCAAGACGAAAGCACCTTCGGCAGCCCGCCGCACCAATTAAAGGATTAGCTGGTATGAGGCCAACCGTAAAGTCTGGATTGAGGACGTTAGTTATTAGTTTACTCAGCTAGTTCATTGTTAATAACAGAATGGACCTCCAGCAGCCCTTAGAGATAAAGTCTGCACACTGAAGCATTGAGGCATTGCATAAAGGATGTAAAGAAAAAAACAATAATGCTGATACAACGTTGAGGGGTTTTTATGTCTACCAGCTATTTCAGAACTCTCTTTAATTTAGCTGTTCCCTTTTTGTATTTTGCCTTAGCATAATGGTTTTATATAATCACACTTAGCGCAAATTATTGAATGAAAGATGAAAAAAAGAAATAAAAGCACAAACCCACTCGCTGAAGAACTCTTTTTTTTTTAATGTTCTGTTCTACAAAGAGCAGGAGGAATGGACTCTCACTCCCACTTTATCACCATCAGAAGACACGGTGCTTAAAATTTCCATAAAATCAAAGCCCATATTTGGTACGGGTACAGGGTTTTTTTTCTGCAGTGGCCGTGTAATGCATTCACATCCACTAACTATGGCTTTATGTAGTAGCTTTTAGTGGTTAAGCTATCCATTCCTGCTCTAGATTCTGACTAAGAGGAATTCACGGCAAATTTCCTTTTGCAACAGTGTCAGATTAAAAAATGACAAAGCAGCAAAAAGTAATCATGGAAACCGTCATGAATTTGTCACAGAGGTTATCCCATTGGTGTTTTATAGCTAATCATTTCCAACCCCACAAATGTATGGGTATTATACACGTATATACCATATGTCTCTAGAGGCCTGGCATTAATATGTGTGAGAATTCATGAATATTTCATGCTGATCATGTCGTAATTTGCTCACAGTCCGCTGTAACGTCTGCCAGAATGACACGCAGCAATTACTCAATAATTTTACGTCCTCATGATTATTGCAGTGTGGTTGTTTTTGCACAAAGTGCACACCACCTCACTGTTTTTGAGGCAGTGTGATGATGGGCAAATGTGGCATCCTCACTTAGTTTCAACTGTTTCTGGGTAAGAAAAGACTGAGGGGAGTAATTAAATCTAGAAAAAAAACTAAAACCCAACCAAACAAATAAACAAGAACAGGTTTTGCATCTGTTTCACTGACACGCTCACCTAACAAGAAAAAATCCCCGGGTAGATCCTGGGAGGAGACACAAATCCCTTTGGAGTTGCATCAGGAAGAGCATCCGGCATAAAAATCTGCCACATCAACATGCAGAGCTGCCTGCTGCGGGCCCCTGCGTGAATATGACAGCAGCCAAACGTACTTATTTATCTATTTATTTGTTTTTATTAGCACCTGGTGGTAAATACCATGCAGCCACTGCCAAAAGGTGGCAGTAATGCACACCTACGAGCTGTTTAGCAATCACTATCACCATAAAAGCATAAGTAAAATATGTGTGAAGTGCCAAGATTAGATGTTATCGCACAAACAGGAGGAACATGAAACCCAAATATGTCTACAGCCATCAAGTGAACATCAAGTTTGAGTTTTTTCAATCACTGCTGAAGACTAGAGCATTAACTTCGGGAAATCCTGATACCCCTTTCTTCCTTTTCTCCAGCTGTGACCACAGCAACTATGAGCCAGCATGTTCCAAGAGTGTGAGCCTTTCGGGGATTTTGGCTGCCCAAGAAGAAATTTGGCACGGAAAACGACAGAATCAAGTAACTAAATGTCACTGCTTCATCTGTCCCGAGTGCCAGAATGCTGATGCAACCCAGTTTGACAGTTACACAATCCAGAGCGCCTTCTGTCGGATATAAACTCCAAACGTCTTTTGCTCCAGATCTGCTTATTCATGAATGGGAGAAAGCTCCTCATCAGGTACATTACCTGAAGCACTGTCATCAACACAATACCTCCAATTTCAGAGCAAACGCAGCTATCAACTAAACCTCCTTCAGAGCCATTGTGTTCCTGTGACATCACTGTGCCTCGGCTCGTTCAGCGTAACAGTAAAAGACTTTTTTGTGAGGATAAATGAGGAGGAAAAAGACAGCACCTCCTCTTACTTCAGCACTATAAAAACCAAAAACAAATCACTCTGTCACTGCCAGCTAAAAACAAAAAACACCTGGATTTAACTAAGCAAGCAAGTACGAGCTTCCCATTAGATTGGAGGTCTACATTGTGTGCCCCAAAACGGAGGTGAGCTGACTATAATGACCAGGTTTTTCCATTAATGGATTTTTTTTCTTCTCTGACAGCACAGGTATATTTCAGTATGATTCATCCATTTTCACACATGATTTGGCCACCACAGAGCCCAGACCCAGACCCCTGTGAGAATCTTAGGGATGTGCTTCAGGAGAAGACCTTACGCAGCAGCTCTGGATGGAAATAAATGTTGTGACATTGCATAAGCTTATAGAAATGATGCCACGGTGGATGCACGCTGTCATCAAATATGAAGGCGTTCCAATGAAATATTAGGGTGT
>VOQK01011229.1:5055-17380 GCA_015052645.1 Benitochromis conjunctus | reverse complement strand
GTCCATATATATTTGTTGTGTCACATCAGTTTTGCGCTGGTTAAATGTTCAAACGTAGTGTGATGAAGACCTGAAAGACTTGATTCTCTTGGCACAGAGGGGGGAGATTCATAAGAACAAAAAAACACATAGACTGAAAATATTCTCTTATCGGCTTTTGGCCAAATTGTTATTCACAGCTGCACTAAAAAAAAATACTTCTTCACCCTCAGTAAACATGAAGCAGTGAGTCTGAGTAAAATGCAACCTAAATACATAAAATCAAAGATTTATTCATGCAAATAATTAAGTAATAAGGAAAATGTGATTGGTATAAACTGAGTGTGTACTCAAGCAACATTCACTTGACCAGATTCCATTAAATGTAAAATTTATTGAGAAAATTACATGAAAGATTTACATGTAATTAAATTAGTTAAAGTCAGCATTTCTGGCTTTTTTTTTAAATTTATTTTTATCCGTGGGCTGACCAAGGGTCTACAACTCAAAGATAGTTCATGAACAACAGAGAAAATCATGGAAAAAATTTGGAATTGTTGACATTTTTGCATAACAAATGACTTAATCGATCTTGAAAATTGTTATTGATTATTCTCCCGTCAATTTGCACACGCAATAACTGATTGATTGTTTCAGCTCTTTTGAAATGAGCATGAGCTTTAATGAGACTTTGCAGCAATGTCGTTCGATGTCATCTTTTTTTCACAGTGAGCTTAATTTATCCATCTACATGAGTCAGAATTCATGCAAATATCAGCAACAGGGGGGCAAAACACAAACAGACTAACGCTGATCACTCAACGCACAAACGTTCACGTGCATGTGAGGCTGAATTTTAACGCGCATCTGTGTCAACACCTTAACTCGGTTTTGAACTTGCATCTCTAAGAGCATCCCGCATTCCTGACCATACTTCATTACACACATTCATTCAGACCCTCAACACACATAAAGACCCCAAACCGCCTGTCCCCATCCTCAACAACTACACTCATTCAGTCACTCACGCCGCTCTTACGTAACAGCACCTAAATTCACTGCTTGGGAACCCGCGTTCAAATGTTCACTTGCAGCATGTTGCTTGCAAACTCATTCGCTCGCGTCCTTTTACATACTGAGACACGCACATGCGAGCACATGTGCTCACACACACAGACACACACACAGACTTCCAGACACTCGTACACACATTCACAATTATAGCCACCCTCAAAAAAACATACCCAGGGACAGTCTTCATCTGTGCCAGCACTCCATCTTGCCTGCTCTCACATCCTCTGTCTCTCACACTCTGTGGAGCATGCAGACCAGCTTTGAGTCAATATATCCTTCTGTACTCTCTCTCTCTCTCCTTCTCTCTCTCCTGCTTTCTCCTTGTCTCTGTTCATCGTTTGCTCTCCTCTCCCCTCCCTCTCTCCCTTCCCCTTTACTTGTGACGTATGTGCTTAAAATCCACATCAGTCGTTTCCAGACTGTGCATATAGTACTGTCACTCACTTTCTCAGCAGTGGGGAGGAATCTGGGCGAAAAGGCAGGCTTGGGAGGGAGAAGTGTTTGTGTGGTTTTGACAGAAAGGGATAGAGAGTGAGAGAGTGAGAGAGAGTGACAGACAGACAAGAAGATCAAGACATCAGGACAAACAGACATACAGACAAAGCAGTAGGAGCAAAGACAAACACACAGAGATGCAGATATATATACATACAGTACATGTGGAGGGAAATGGGTGTGAAAACACTGAATGCACAAAATAGGAAACATTACTTTAGGGTGGGGGAAAAAAGGGGGACGGGGGCACTAGCTGAAGGACACAGAGAGGAAATTAAATTCAACGTGTTGACTGAACTCAACAAAACACACCGCCAACCATTAAATTATACTACCAGATTACTTTGTGTGGGCTATGACTACAGCCAATATCACACAAGCATATGTGTGTGTGCGTGTGTGTTTGTCTGCATGTGTCCAATTCAAGAAGAGCTGATAGTAACGGCTGCCACCTGCCACAGTAATAAAATGAATCAAAGGCAGCAACGCATCAGTAGCAGTGGATTCATGTGGGATGTCACTGATGGAAATCAGCGATGGACACAAGGATGAACAAGAATACGGCTGACTGAGTGTGTTAAACCCTGTAAGGTTATGAGGTTTTTAATATTAGAGGGCTTATTAGCATTAGGAAATTCCAAATCTGACATGTATACAGATTTTTGTGTGTTTTATTTGTCCTGATAATAGTTTTTTTTAACCTCCAAATTCTATTTTATAAGAGGTTCAACATGGAGTTGAACCACCCAGGAGTCATCCAAATGTATTAAATAGTTTATACTTTTTAGTGATTCAAGGATCTTAAGGCAGAAAATGTGAACCGTTTGGTGCGATAAAAATGTTTTATGGTCCGGTTTTGTTACACTATTAAATTATCTTTGAAGCTACTGGTTAGTAAACTTTCTGAAGTGGGTTTTAATCGAGTCAAAAGAAAAGAGAATAGCTCAAGGAAAAATTAAAGGAAAGAAAACATTTTCTAAATGTTAGCATGAGGAGCATTAGGGTCGATGGGACATGCAGCCAATATCAATAAAACATGAGACGATAGGAGGGGTGAAGAAGGGGCCATCTCCAGTATTTAAGGAAGAAGGGAGAACAAAGATGGAAAAATTGATATAAAAAAATGAGTCTCAATGAGAAAAATGAGAGACCAATAAACCTGGGCGGGAGCTCTTTGGAGTCACAGCAAAAAGGTTCATGGTTCAAATCCCAGCTGGGGGAGAGTTGGCATGTCCTCTGGTACTCTGGCTTCCTCCCAGAGTCCAAAGACAAGCTGGTTAGGTGATTTTAAATTGGCCATGGAAGTTAGCTAGTGATAGTGTGTGGCACTAGGTGCTTCATGAAGACATGAACGCTACATGATGTAGCATCATGTAGCGTGGGAGCACATTGGACGGTTGTTGGTTTGATCCCTGACTGCTTCTGTCTGTAAGCCAAGATATTAACTGTAAGTTGTCTCAGATGTGTCTGTCGGAGTGTGAATGTTAGAAAGCACTTAGAAAAAAGTGCTTTTGTAAATGAGGCAAGTTGTATAAAGTGCTTTGAGTGCCCAGCTAGAGCAGAAAAGCGCTATATAAGAACCAGTCTATTTACCATGGTTAAAATTTGCCTTCAGTCTAAAGAGCTTTGAGAAAAGCATTTTAAAAATGCGACTATATTTGTTTTGTCTGATACAACAGAGTTTCTTCAGAGACACAAACGGGCTTTTTACCTTTAAATGACCCAAAATGTTTGAGACGCTTATTCCAGCTATGGTCTGTATATAAAAGACAGACATGACGTCAGGTCTGAAAAGTGAAGCCAGTGTTTAAGTGCCTTAGCTCTAAATCTTTGTAATGGCCATCAAAGGACATCTGGTTACAGAATGAAGTCCAACTGACCCTAATGCTCACTGAATTTATGATCTTATAAAAATGAGATTACAGCCTCGGTAGTTATGCAGCAAGTTAAATTAGTAAATTATGCTTGTATTCAGATTAAAATAAAGATCAAAGCAGGCTATGATTTAGCTTCATTTAATCTGATTGACAGGTCTCCACCATATAAGCATGCGTTCATAGGTTTTCAGGTAGATCCAAGCTTTGTACAAACTAGTGGCTGATATTAGGCTGGCTGCATCCATCATTTATTTACAGTTTATGATTACATCCTATTTCATTGTCATATCCTTGACTGGCAAAGAAAAAACAGGTCATGATAAGGGTAAAGGGGAGTACTGTGGTTATAGGGCACAAAGTTTAGTGTGGATGAGGTTAGTGTCACTGGATCTGCTGAAAAATTGCTTTCAGGTGGGAGTGCAGCATTTTGACCCTTGTCTAATAATAACAGTGTTTATTCTGGTAACTAAAATGACAAGAGTCATCTGGTAGCAGCTCAACTTTGCTCCTTATTTAAACAGCATTACAGAATTACACCTGTCCTATAATTACTAATATCTGTAGTAAATGCTGGTCTGAGCTGCAGTGGGTTGGCGTAAACATTAATAATGTAGTTTTGCATTGTTAAAAAGTAACAAATGATCAACATCAAGCAAATTCAGTTATATTAATGGTCATCAGGAAGGAGAAGAGGGGTAAATACATGTGGGTGTGTGAGCTCATCCATTTATAGACAGATTTATCTGGGCATGTCATCACTATCAGGATTACTGCATCAATATTGCGTTAACAAACCATTACACTGTTTATTCATTAATTTGCAAGAAGAACATGTCGGCTGAATGAGTTGAAATGAGATAAATGATTACTCGGTGCCAAAATGATCTATTTTTAAATAGGTGCTTTCGACATGCGCCACATGCTTCGAGGGGCTTGAAATTGATTCTCCTAAAGCAAACATCTGCCTGAGTTCTGGTTACACGGACACAAAGTCTTCATGGTGTTGGTTTCCACACAGCTACTCATCCATCTGGTGAAAATGAAGAAGCATAGGTGAGCAATTTCACTCCACCCACAGTGTCAGTTATTAGAGTGCTCATAGCTGACCTCCAAAACTCTCCGACACTCTTCATGTGTCTACACACTGTAGTCTACCAGGAGGGCTCTTAGAGCATGTTTAGGCCATGGATGAAGAATGAGCTGCAGATTTCTGGTGCACTTTTGCTGGGTTAGTCCAGCAAAACAAAAAAAATTGTTTTCAACTACCTAAGCGGTGTCTGGAAGACCAAGGGGGTTTGTTCTTTTTTTTTTTTTTAAAGCTGTTTTTAGACTCAACCAATAAAACAATAAGTCACTTTCCCATGTTGGACTTGAGATGTTGAGAGTGTGGGTATAAAGAGCAGGTAGGTTATAGGAGAGCTATATTGGTTGGCTTTTGTAGGTAGTGTATATAGGCTATTTAGTTGGACGGCTGGGGGGCATTATGTCTGATGTTGTGGTTAGCAATACTAGAGCACCACAGGAGGCAGTCCTGTCTCCATTCCTGTTTACTCTGTACACCTCAGATATCGAGTATATCAGTGATTCATGCCACCTGCAGAGGTACTCTGAAGACAATCGCAGTGGTTGGGTGTGTTAGGGGTGTTCACGAGTCAGAGTACAGGGAGCTGGTAAGGAGATTGTTTGGGCATAAATCACCTGCTCCTTAATGTCAGCAAGACAAAAGACATTCAGAGATGGTGGTTTATTTCCGGAGGGGAAAAAACTGCAGCTGAGGAGGTGAGGAGGTTGAAACAGTACCTGAGCATTCATTTGAATGGCAGACTGAATTGGAGGAGCAACGGTGATGATGTGTACAAGAAAGGGATGAGCAACACACCCTACTTTCTAAGGAAGCTCAGGTCCTTCAGTGTGTGCAGTAAGACGCTGGAGATCTTCTACCCGTCTGTGGAGGCGAGTATTTTACTGTTGTCTCCTGGGGGCAGCATCAGTGGCAGAGAGCCGTGCAAGATCAACAAACTAAATCACAAGGCAGGAGTCATCACTGGCCAGATTCTGGAGGTGTTTGAGTAAGTGAGGACAAGAGGTCACTGAAAAACTGTTCTCCACATGAATACCCACATCGGCTCCATTCATCACTACAGAAGCAGCATCTATCTATCTATCTATCTATCTATCTATCTATCTATCTATCTATCTATCTATCTATCTATCTATCTATCTATCTATACAAAAGGCTTCTAAAGAACCATTTATATATAAGAAAACCTTTAATGAATCATGTCTAAATACCTGAATAACTCTAGGATTTGTGGGGGTTTCCTGTTCTACACCAGCTTAGATCATGTTTTCTTCATTTTGTTAGCTCTCCTCAAAGCACTGAAATCATCCATCCAAAACACTAAACAGCCAAACCCAGAAACACCATCTCTGCTACTCTGGATTAACCACAGGCATTGTTTTTCATGGTAACATCTTCCTGAAAGATGTTGAATGAAAGGAAATGTCCATGATTTTTACACACTATATAAGCAAAATGGCTTCCTCCCACAGTCCAAAGGCATGCAGTCAGAGGGGATAGGTTAATTGGAAACACTAAATTGCCCATAGGTGTGAATGCAGGAGTGAAGGTGAGTGCGAATGGTTGACTATGTCTATGTGTGTTAGCCCTGCGACAGACTGGCGACCTGTCCACGGTGTACGTTGTTTTCAGAATCACTCGATTTGAATGTTATGACTGTTAAATGTCTGATATCAGTTTTATTTACTTGCATTTCTGTAGCTAGTAGACATCCTCCTATATTTTCTTCAAGATCATCAGTGATGAACAGGAAACAACCCAGAATAGGTGTGTGAATCACAACAATGAGAAGAGAAAAGTATAGAGAAGGAAAGTAACTGTGATCTAAAGCAGATCAGATTATCTCTCAAGGCGGTGGAGATTATGTTTTGGCATGGGCATGGGACCGTATGAAGTGTACAGGGCTCTCTACTCAGCCAAATGCTGCAAAACTGACTGAACACTGCTGCACAGTGCAAATGGATAATGAACCAAAGCACCTTGCAAAAACAGCCCAACAGTTTCTCAAAGCAAAAAAAGGGATATTATTGTATTTTCAATGGCCAAATCAGTCACCTGACCATAATCCACAAGAACATGCTGTTTAGTTATTAAATACAAAAGTGAATAAAAGAAATCCTCATAAACAAGCAGCATATGAAGCGAGCTGCCGTAAAGGCCTGACAGAGTATCGCGAGAGAGAAAACACACCATTTGGTGCAAGGATAAAAAAATAATACTTATAGCTAAAATGATGTTAGCTTGTCTGATAACATTTGAGCCTCTGAAAATGTTGTGGTTGATGGCTGTAATTCAGAAAAAAAGTTCATGCACATTTTTTTGTTTAAATCTTTTGATGAAAGTCCACACTTCAATCAGTTTTATTATTTGATGCAAACTCGTCTGTGGTGGTGTGTCATTGTCCAAATAGTTGTCATCCTAATTGGCTAAACTGAAACTGTAGGTTTGGCAAAATAGTTAAAAAATGACATTAAAGCTCAAAATTTTGAGTTATTTCCATTGAGCGAGTTTTTGCCCAATCAATAGCTCAAATTTAGAGTCTACACCTAAAAAATGTACTCAATGCTAGCAGTGAAAACATCATAACTACAGCTCACCAATGAGGGGAGTGAGGTGATAAGTGCATTCGACAGACAAAGGCTCGGTTTACGCTGTTCTTCATTCAGGGTGTCATGGATTTGTCTGGTTTACCATGTCCCGGCAAGCTGTGAGAAAGAAATCCAATCAATTGTGCTTGAAGAATGAAGTCTGCAGAATGGTGTTGAGGTATTGATCTTTCTTAGGGGGTAAACATTAGGTTGCCTGTCTGGATATTTAACACAGTGGCATTGTCCATGAGCTGACAAAAGTGAAGCACAGCGAGCAACATCCAAAGAAAACAAGTGAAGTGGGTTCCAAAAAAAACAAAAAAGTAAACCCTGACAAAGAAGAATGATGGAAGGAGATGCATAAACTGAAAACATTAGTCAGTGATATCACAGATTAACATGCTTCTTCAATGACAACCTAAATAAACAGTAAAAAAAAAAAAAAGAGAGAGAGCGGTAAAGAGAGAAAAAAATGCTGAAAAATAGAATCTCTGAACAAAGCTGTTCAACTGCCACACATGCCTCAGCCTCCGAGACAGCGTGATTAAAGCATCCACATCGCTGATGAGTATAATATGAATAATAAACATCCAGAATAAGTGAGGAAGAGATTGGTGGGAAGGAGGGAGAGGCTGCGAGCAATTTGTGGAGGAGCATTCATCTGGTCCTTCTGCATGGCAAGATAATCTCCTCCCATTACTACAGCACAAAGCAGTGCAGGTTTTCCATTAAGTGTATAACCACAGCCTCCCTAGCCTCTCACCCAGCCATTAGCTCTGAGATTAAGTAAACCTCTATTTACATAGTTTAGCACTAGCATATGGTGAATTTTTTAACATTTGGCCCCAGCACAGGCTAAGAAATAGCATATATTTTCTGATAGAGATCAAAAGAACTGCTCATCGTTTCCTACACTTGCCCTTGCAAGTATGTGCAGACAGACTGCCAGACTATCTTAAGTTCCTGAGTAACTTCTCTGCTGCTTTTTACAAAAAGCACCACGTTAATGGGAAAGCTGCTAAAATGAAATTAAAATAAAAAGTCACCCGTGACACAGCTGTGTTTTGGCGTTTCCTACTTTCGGCTCCAATAGAAACACATTTAAGTCCCGTGTGTGATTTTGACTCTCCGTCTGTCTGTGAAACCATATCGCTCACACGACTACAAAAAAGCACTAGAATTAAAAAAAAAAAATTATTTCTTCATTTCATCAGAATGAAATGAGTTCAGTTGCTTTGTCTCACTGGGTCTTTAACAGGTGGAAACAACCTCAACAATACGCCCATTCTACTCTACTCTACATTTTTTGCCACCATACTTCAACCAGTGTTGACCTGAGTTGTAAAAATGCTGTTTCAGTGGTGCTTGTTTGTGTTTGAGGGACATGTCTGCTAATATAACACAAGAATTCCTTCACCTAAACACACAGTACGCTATGTTATTTTTCAGGACAAACAAAGTGTTTGTATTTGTGTGTGTCTGTGTGTGTGTGTGTGTGTGTGTGTACCAGGTTGTAAATATGCTTTTAAGTCATGGGAGATTGACTCACGTTTAGAGCCAGCCTCAAGTGGCCATTGGAGAAACTGCACCTTCCTGGCACTGCCATTGGGAATAGAAACAACTGGGAAAAGCAGTAAGGGGACATCAACAATATCTTTGCACATAAAACTTTGTTTATATCAAGCAAAACATATTATTTTATTTTTTCGTGTATGCGTTAGCCAAAGACAGTTTTTCCTTCTTTGAAGTGTAGAACAGTGAGAAGCTGTATCAACATCTTATTAAGCAGACGCCAGAGGATGTTTCCTGATGAGCGCATGATGTGCATGATGCAAATTTTCCTCCTGTGAGAAACAGTTTGAGTGGCATTTGAATTCTGCTCAAGAACTGTTAAGAGGCACTCATCGTATTTCAAATCAACGTCAATAACGGGGGAACTGAATGAATATAACAGACAGGTTGGCGGCTGCATTTTTTAACAGGTGGCTAGCTGCGGATGTTCCCTCAGGGTGGCAGTTGGTGTCACAGGTGGTGCTCGCGCTCCACATCACTCTGCTTTGGGGTGGGGGTGGTGGTGGAACGATCGGTCGCGTTGGAAGAGAGCGCTGCTCTGTCAAGGTACATTATTCTTCTCACCACATGCTAAATCCTGCATGCAGAGCTTCTAGTCTCGCACGAGAAGCTGCTCTCCTGTCCTTGTTTTTCAGTCGCTCTCAGCCCTTCCTCCCTTCACTGATATGATCTACTACCAACCTCAACTTCTACTTCTACACCTTTCTCCTTCTCCATTTCTCCCTCTGAGGGTTTTTTCTTCTTTTTTGACACAGACAGATTCCATTAACCCTCTCTCTGATTTGTCCTTAACTTTGACAAGCAGGGTCACACATCCCCAAAGAAAACAGGTGTGGGGTTTTTTTTTTTCCGTCTACATTCAAGCCCAATGTCACCAAGCAAGTTTTCATTTTTCTAATGTTTTGTGACAGGCACAGCCAGCAACGCAAAAGAAAGAATGACCTCTGTCAAATGAAATGACAGACTGACAGAATGATATTCCCTCTGGCTAAATGTGTTATTTCTTTTTTTTTCCCCCTTTGTTTATTTTATATGCGTCCCCTTGCTCTTTTGTAGTTTACGTGCACAATGCCCCCCTGTGGCATTTAGCTTCGCTGTTGTTTCAGTCTCAATTGACTGTTTTCATATAGCAACTTCCTGTGCAGTGTGGAGCCAGGGACATGGCGCTGGATCTGAAGCGTACAGAGTCGGGTTGCTCAAGAGCTTTTAGGTTACCTTATTTCTTGTTTTGTCTCTCATGAGATTGAATTACTCTCCTGCTGACGCTGATCTCCAGCCTGCTGTTCCAACTCTGAAGCAAAGCTCAGCACAAACACAGCCACATTATTTGCCACTGACCCAATTAGATCCTAAATAGATACCATGATACACTCTTTCGCTGTCCTTGCCAACCACCTGATTTCTTAGTTTTATTCCACTGCTTTTGATGAATGACTTTGCTTTTTAGGAAAAATGACAACTCAGTGATTAATTGCTCGTGGTCTTTTTCTCTTACACTGCCCCCCTCCTTTTTCTATTTCAATTTATGTTTCTGGCCCTAAAAAAAAGGAAAAAAATCTATCTTTACCTGGGTTTGCCCCATCAGCATATTCCCATAAATAAAGCAGGGGGAGAGGTTGCGGTGGAGGGAATTGTGGCCCAGAGGCAGAGCGGTGGGCATGTGCGAAATGGAGGGTTGAATAGACAGAGAGGGAAGGGGAGAGACGAGCCAACTGCTCCAGATCAGGAGTGTGAAGGTGACTGCAGTGAAGAGGTCAGAGAAATGTGTTTTAAAGAGCAGCAAACAGACAGAAAAGAAAAGAAGAGGGAATAAACGCGGGCTAAAAAAGACAATGAAACATTTCCACAGCAAAAACAGGAAATCCATGAGCACCTCCAGAACTCCAGGTCCTTTCATAATGGTCTTTTCTATCAAACAACAAACAGAGCGTGACTGCAACCATGACATCAGAATGAGCATCGGGGCAGCAGATGAAGGGGGAGAATGGGAGCGTATTGAGATAGCAGCGATTGCAGCGAGGTGTGCAGCCAGCGTCCCGTGGCAGGATGTCATGCTATGTTTAATGAGGCAACCGTGCAGGCAATTAGTCCCCGATAGGACATTATCAGTCAACAATAAGTGAATACTTCATTAAACACAAAATCCCCCAATAACCTCTCTTCTTTAGCGTCTCGCTTTTGCACATTTGTTAACACACTCAGCTCAGATAACAACAATTTACAGCTGAATTCTTTCTTAGTATTATTTGTACTAATTTGCATCAGAAACTACTATATTTGGGGATAAAGAGTTAGAGAGGCAAGGCTGAGATGGTTTGGACATGTGCAGATAGTGGACGTATTGGAGCTGCCGGGCAGGAGGAAAAGAAGAAGACATCAGAGAAGATTTATGGATGCGGTGTAGTCGGTGTGAAAATCCCTAAAGCAAGCGGCTGAAAGAGGAAGAAAATATGATCTCAATAATGTGCCAAGTAAAAAATAATAAATAATGGGGGTATTGTTAGGTGAGAAAATATTCTATGTGTTTTTCTTGCAACATCGGCTCCATCCACATACACAGCAGTTCGCTCATCTGCATCATTTTGTACTTCATGGCTGTTTGTTACAGTGGGAATTGCACCTTCTGATGTATTCTGAGTATCCTTCACTCGCTTCAAAGCTGAGAGAAGTTCTGAGGTGGTCAGTTGTGTTTGTAGTTTGCAGTTTTGTCTAAGCGATGTAGCAGTTTCCCATCATCAGTGGCAGCCTCAAACATGTCAAACAACGTAATGTGGAATACTATATGCAAAGAAGATAACCAAGATTTTTTTTTTAGAAAGTAACAATATTTACTGGCTTCTTGGTTTTAACTTTTTGATCACTGATTTTTTTTTCAAGACCCTACAGTAATAGTGAGAAAACCCCAACAATCAAATGTCCCCCTATAAGCAAGCACTTAGTGACAGTGGGAAGGAAAAACTCCCTTTTAACAGGAAGAAACACAGGCAGAACCAGGCTCAGGGAGGGGCGACCATCTGATGCGACCGGTTGGGGATGAGGGGAGGAAGACAGGACAAAGACACGCTGTGGAGGAGAGCTAGAGATGAATAATAAGTAATGATTAAATGCAGAGTGGTGAGTGTTGAAAAGGGTGAGTGAAGAAGAAATACTCAGAGCATCATGGGAAGCCCACAGCAGCATAACTAATGGAGTGTTTAACTGTCACCGAATCTAACTATAAGCTTTATCAAAAAGAAAAGCTGAAGTTCTTACTGTGTGGACAGCATCTTAAATCTTAAGCACAATTTGCCTTTTTTGTTACGTTTAATAGACTTAACGAGCTTTAGAGAAGATGGTGAATTAGATTTTTCTACTGATTGTGTCAAGTGACTTGTTCTTTTCGTTAGCAATTTTATCTAAACGCTGGTCGAGTCCTCCAGATCCCTCTAAAAATGACAGTAAAATTTAACAATTAGTACTGCAGTCGATGAGTACTAAACATGAAAAAGGGCTGCATCGGTGTTTCACGCTGCACTAACAGCACCTCTGCCTTCAGCCAATCCTAACCAAGCTAACAAAAAAAAAGTTGATTCTACTTAAGTCAACAATTCAAAGGTCTACACTCCATTGGGAGCTGAGTGGACCATGAAATGGACATTATTGTGCTCACTTGTCTGTTT
>VOQK01011222.1:5734-16128 GCA_015052645.1 Benitochromis conjunctus | reverse complement strand
CCACGCAGCCTGTCACTATGTTTTCTTTCTTTATTTGAAATTCTCTTGCAGTTACATGTCAGAACCATTATGGAGAAATCCAATAACAAATGTCTCTGATTAAAAGCCTGTTTATTTTGGGTAAATAAGGATGTTTACATATTGAGTCCAGTTTAAGTTACATTTTTTTCCCAAGTAATCAAAGCCTCTTGATGTGTAAGTATTAAAAAGTAATGGAAAAGTCAGGTGTATTTAAATGAATGAATGAAACCACCAAACCTGAACATGATCAAACGATGGCTTGAGTTAGTTACTCACCCTTCTCTCTCGTCCCCGTGCTATTTTTTTTTCCTTTACAGTCAGTCTGTGCCTGTACCATCCGAGAAGGCCACATTTATGAGTTCCTGTTTTTCGGGTGATGACTGGAGTGCTGTGCTCAGATAGCCAGCCAGTGTCCAGGACCACTTTTTTTTTTTTTTTTGTCTGTGTGAAACTAGCAAAAGCTTCCTGCTGTGGCTGGCTGGTTGCCAAGTCCCTAGACCCCAATGCAACCATTTCACTCCCCCCCACCCAAACTCCAATTCCAAACCCCTCCCATCCTGAAAAGAAGTGAAACATACAACGGAAATTTCCAGGGCCGGTACGCCCAAGAGCGTGCCCCCACCCGTCCACTAACCTCCACCACCATCACCACCCAGCCCAAAACCCCTCCTCTTTCCTCCCTCCCGCCCTCCCCCTTTTCCCCTGCTTTCTCCCTTGAATCCAAAGGCTCAGAGAGCAGCTGGAAGGTGAAGTACAGCTTGTGAGCGCTGAGCTCAAAGTTAAGCCAGACAACCCCCCAACCCCAACTCCAACTCTTGCTGTCTGAAATTTCTCACAAAAACCCATCTCCTTCACTCTAACTCAGAAGTGCCCGAGAGTGCCGAAAAGTACACTTGTATGTCAGACATAAGCAGCAGAGAGACAGGGAGGAAAATGTAGAGGACTACGCTGTTTGACAAATCAATTGTCCTGCTGTGGTTAACTGTCGTTTTAAGTGCATGTAGATGTGAGGAACGAGCTTCTGACAGGGCCATTAACATGCACAAATAGCTCTCACTTTACCACTGTTAAATAGAGCAGAGGAGGATCCAGTCACGATAGCAGTTTCTTACTTTTAGAGGCAGGAGTCAAAAGCCAAAGTCAAAACCTTTCTTTAAGTTGTTTTTCAGACAGGGGAGACAGTGCTGACTTCATCAAAGTGTGTCATAAAGAAGCTAAAGCGAGACAACTGACAAGCAAGTGACAAAATATGATTAATAAAACCAGCACAGACTGAAAAACAAAGTCAAACTTTCAAATATCTTGGAAAGAAAATGTAGTTTGGGTTAGTTTGCTTTGCACAATATTCCTGTATGCAAAAAAGGAGGTCAATTTAAATATTGCAGATGCATCTTAAAAGGCAGTCTTCTGTGTTTCTGTCACTTAACAAATATTAGATAACATCAGATAAAGTTATAACAGCAGAGAAACAGATGTACAGGATTGCATGTGCTTGGTCTTGTATACCATTGAGCCAAGTCTATGAGAGAAAGCTGGAAAACGTCATATGCAGGCTAAAAATGTGTGTGGGTTGAAGTAGAACTAGGGTCACATAAAACTGAAGTACTTATTAGGGGGAAAAGTGCTATTTATTTGTAACAGAAGCATAGACTGTATATATATGATGGATGTATAGTTTGCTGCCGCCATCTTGTTTTTTGTTGTTGTTGTTTGTTTGGTTCCAAGTGACAGACCACCAACACCTCTCACACAGGAGCAACTTTTCAATCAAAAAGCAGCCTTTACCAAAACTTTAGTGTCCATTTTACTCCAAGTTGGGTTTGCAAATACCAGAATAATGACGGCTTAATAGTAAAACCTGAAACAAGCAACTGAGACCAATAGTTTAACTCAAGTGTTTATTGGATGTACAGTTCACTCTGACTGCTTTTGCAACAAGAGGAGTCACCCTCCCTGCTGGCCATTAGTAAGACTGCAGGTTTAAAGCACTCAGGTTTTCAGACCCCCCCCCAAAGCCCAGTCCATCTTTTACATACAGTTTTTGAAAAATAAAAATAAATGGACCAAGAACAGACTTACTTATTATCAGAGATCATCTAGGCCTAAAGACTCTGGTTTGTTAATGGGCCATTTCAACATTTCAGGAAACACACTCGTTCACTTACTTGCCAAGAACTGGGTGAAAACACTGATGTGCCTGTTGTTTATAAGATGCTACTATCAGCAGAAGACTGGAAACAGAGGCAAGCAGCTACCACTGCCTTACCCAAGCGAAAAACAGCTCACTATTTAAAAGACTATGTGTTGCTTTTGCACGAAAAGTTTCTGAGAATCCTGGAAATATTCAAGCATATAACCATCTGCCACATGCCGTGGCTTCATCCCGAACACATGAGATGAATGCAATGTTTTGGAAACATAACAATATTTCTGCAAGTGTCAAATCTTCTATTTTAAATGGCTATGCTCATTTTCCATTTCAGGGTTTTCAAGCTTACTCCTTTTTGTATTTTTTGACTTCTACTCAACCCCTTTGTTTTTTGTTTTGTTTTGTTTCCCATCCTGATTACATCTGTGGTAACACGAGCCATTGTGTTGCTTTATTATACCCTAATGCTCTGGATGGCAGTACGGCAGCCTAATTCTCAGACTTTGGCAAACAGAAAAACACCAACACGGCACACAGGTCTCGACAGCGAAGCAAATAGAAATCTGTGTAAATGCAATCAAAAGGCAATAAAAGTGGAAACAGTGACGATCGGAACAAAGATAATTAAAAGATGCGTGATAGCGCTGCTCCAGCCTTTCGCTGTCTGTTTGTTCGAGAGGCTTTTATGACAGCATCAAAGCCATTTCTTCCTAGGAGAGAAGTTCATTTGTAACTAAATAACTGCACCACAGAGGGTTTCTCTGCTTGCACACAACAAAAAGAAATGATATGACATGATGCCATGTTTGGCCGTTTGGTATCCAGACCTCCCACATTATAGGCTCCTTCCCAAGTCGGAGCCACAGTGTTTGCAGAGCAAGATGCACCACAGACAACAATACAGCCTCCAGGACTCTCACACGCACATGCATTCCTGTGGTGGTGGTGGTGGTGGGGCGACTAACCTCAGGAGCTCAGCAGGCTTTGTCTACTTCTCCCCCACCTCCACGCCACCCCCACTTTTTCCTTCTTTTTTGATCATTTGCTTGCACAACAAGCTTTTTCTCACACCGGAGCATGAAGAGCCTTTTCAATCAATTTCATTAAGAGCCAGGACCGAGATTTATGTCAAAAGGCATACGTTGGTTAATGGGCGAGTGAACGCTAATGATGTGTGATTTCTTGATTTAATCAATGCGGTATATATTACCACTCTCAGATTACTGCAGGGTAATGGGAGCAAGAAAAAAAGAAGAAGAAGAAGAGGAATACATTCCCATGAATGATGAGCCCTCCACAGTAGTACTAAATTGCATTACAGAGGCAGTAGTGATCTGTGTTGTCATTATGTAAACTGCAGTGAATCAGTTAGTCATTCAATACAGTGCCTAATTGAATAATTAGATTCCTCTCTGTGTAAAGCTATGCATGTTTGTCTCCCCCCTGTGCTAGCAACAAGCAACAGATGGAGCATGTTATGTAATCATATCGATGTAAATGAAAGTCACAGATTATCCTGAGAGACGTATAATAACGTGGCACGCTTATATTCATCGTGCCGGAGCTGATAAATACTCGGAGTCCTTCTGGATGGCGGTATCTAACGCAGGTGACAGTGACAGAGGGCTCGCTGTGTTTTTCATATGGAGAGAGACAGCAGAAACTGCTGTGGAGAGTGATGATAATATCGTGTCTCATCCATCCAGGTTTTTCCACATACACATTTCCTGCCCGCAGTATCTGCAGTGACAGAGCAGCGTGCAAACTCGTGTTGAACAGGTTTTTGGCCTACTTAATATGGGATGCATTTCAAGTGCCTTTTAGTTTGGAGGTTCTTAGCTTCGTTATACAGTGTTGCCATGTAACTGTGAGACACAAGGATTTGTACGCAGACCACAGACTGCAAAAACTGGTTTCTGCCAGTGTGTATTCTTATTGATGGCCAGCAGGGGGCGACTCCTCTGATTTAAAAAAGAAGTCAGATTGCATAAAAGCATATGGGAAAATGACCCCACTTCTCACATATTGTATTAGCTCAGTAAATGATCATAATGAATTTACTATCCCAATAGTTGTTTTTTTAGTATAAATTAATATGACAAGATAATTGTTTTTTTAAATGATGTAAAAGTTGTGATTTCATGGATGACTTCGGTGTGAATGGTAAGTAGCTAGACCCAACCTTTAGTCCATGATTGCATTGGCAAATGCTGAAACACAAAAATGGGACTTTTCAAACTGGTGGCTAATGTCATAATGGCTACATGGAGTCTATGATACTATTATGCTAGCATCAAGGCCCTGTCGATGACAAGGACAATAACGATTGAACATAACGGTTAAACTTTATTAGCTTGGACCAGTCAATCCACTGTCACATTTCTTTTAATTTAGTTTTATTTCAATTTATTGCAAATGAGATAAACTGCCTTCGATCCTCTCATGTTTCAACTTGTGCTGGCAGTGGAATATTTCAATAACTTGAGGATAGATGGCCATGAAATTTGGGTTGGACAGCTTAGAATTAATCAAACATTTTTTTAATGTCACTACTTTTTCATCATGTGGCATCACTAAATGAAGATGTCAGTGCTAATTACTGGATAGGTACTTCTGAAGCGGAGCAATACTTCGAAGTTCGAGTAACTTTGGAAGGAAAACACTGTATTTCTATATGCCCTCACTGCAGGAACTATCGACCAAACTTCCTACAGCCTCATTTTTTTTAAGCTTCTACTTCGGTTTATATATGTACAGTTATTGGTCAAGATACAAGTGAATGTGGATTGCTGCAGCACCAGCAACCCACTAAAAATAATACATGAAAACATGAAAAAAGCATGATCACTGCTCAAAAAAGGACATAAGTAAGCTTCTGGTTGTGGCTATTTGGCAGGACAGAAGGTGCTGATATACAGTTGTGGTCAAAATTTCCCATACACTCATCATGGGCATAATTCATGGTAATTGTTTTGTGATGATTTCTTTGAACTGTTCTTTTTCCAGGGTGGAAGGATTGTATATTGTACATATTTACTGACTTAAAAAAAAAAAGAATTGGGTTCATCAGTTTGAATTTAGTTTGAATGTTCTCTAATCCAGACAGGGTCAACAGTATGTACAAAGGCTTTAACATATAAAAATATTAATCCACCCCCTCTAATTTTTGGTTAAATGTCCCTTAGCAAGTTGCACCTACACCAAATGCTTGTGGTAGCCACCAACAAGCATCTGGCATAATCCTGGCTGGTTATTTGACCACTCTTCATGTAGATCGGCTGGTTTCCTGCACAGACCTGGTTTTTAAACATAGTAAATAGATTTTTAATGGGTTTGAAGTTGAGTAAGGTGATGTAAATTCAGTTGGGTTTTATTGACGTTCAGCCATCTCCACATTGTCTCTTTGAGTCCAGCTGCCTGCTGTAGATGTGTTTAATGCATGTCTGAATAAACCATTCATGTTCTTTATGTAACACTATGACAGATCAGTGACTCGTGGCAGTGGAGCTCCACTGAGTGGTGAGTGACACAAACCCCTGTTGCCCGCTCCCACATCTGTTTCTCAGTGTAAGAAAGCAAAGTTTGACACAACTTTGAGCTCCAGCCATCACAACCATCGCAGGCTCAAGTCACAGCCTGCACAGAGGCCCCCTGAGTGCTCCAGTTCTAGTGAGCTTCCTTCTTTGAGGTCATCGGTCCAGGCTACTCGACATAGGCCTGCTATGGTAGACAGTGTAGTGTGTTCCCCGAGGCAGCGAGTCCTCACCTGACCCCCAGAATCACAACACAGTATCCCCTTGTACTGCAGCGTGGCGCCTGGAAGTCATCACTGATACTGGCAACACACAGGGGGGCTCTGAGGTCATCAATAATGACTCCATTTACTTAACACTGACCTAAACACCTGCTCATTTATCACGGCTGACATGTGTCAGCCATGCCCATTTCTCACAGAGGAGCCAGCCACAGCAGATCTTGATCGGGTCACCTCCTGCACTGAGAAGGGCTTTAGTGAGTAGATTAATACACAGAGGGGGCCAAGTGCAAATAGCTATACACACCGATCCTTGTACTATGACTTACATTTTGTTGTAAAATGCTGGACAGTGCCAAAGTGTAAGCGTGGATGTTAGAAAGCCAAAAAACAAACACACACAAAAAAGAAAGTGTCTTGAATGTGCTGTTAAGGAGTGAGGTTACATCTGAGCAGGCAATTTGTGCTCTGGTTATTTTAAGGTTTCCCAGCATCTACCAGTGTGTGCTCCAGCATGTGAAAGATTCTCCCTGAAAAACGTTTTTTTTTAAAATGATTATATTTCAAAACACCTGTTGGAAAATAATCAGTCTGCTAAACACATCATGTCAGAAAGTCTTTGGATAGTGCTTTATAACACCAACACAGGACTTTATGGTCTCATAATTTTTCTTACCTAATAATACTTAAAACATAGCTACTGTTTAAAAAAAGAAAGAACTAATAATGTAAGAGTACTTTAGTTTTCCAGTTATGGTGTACACAGGTCTACAGTGGGGTGCTTTGTCCTTTCCATTTCTATCCACACATGGAACCCTCCAGAGATGTTCAGGTTCAAGTCAGGGGTCCATAGTGCTCTGGAGCAGGTCATCATCAAGGAGGTCTCTCTGTACATTGCTGCATTCATCTTTCCCTTGACCCTGACTAATCTCCTAGTTCCTGCATCCCACAGCATGATGCTGCCACCACCATGCTTCACTGTAGCAGGCCAGGAGATGAGCGCTTCCCCTAGATACGATGCTTGGCATTCAGGCGTCGCTTCCCTGATTAGGCCCACTCTACCCCATTATCTCAGAAGAGTCCCGGTGGTTTCAAACTTCTTGTATTTGCAGATGATGGAGACCACTGTGCTCACTGGGACTTTCAATGCTGCAGAAATGTTTCCCGTACCTTGATACAATCCTGTCTCATAGGTCTACAGACAATTCCTCGGACTTCATGGCTTGATTTGTGCTCAAGGCTCTTATATAGACAGTTGTGTGCCTATTCGGCTCATGTCCAATCAACTGAATTTACCACAGGTGGACTTCACTGAAGTCGCAGAAACATCTGACAGATGATCAGTGGAAACACAGTGGCTCATGAGTATCATGACAAATGCTGTGACTACTTATGTACATGTTATATTTTAGTTTTTGTTTGAATGAACGTACAAGAACTTCACACCTTGTCATCGTGAGGTATTGTGTGTAGAATGTTGAGGTGAAAAATGAATTCAATCATCTTCCCAACAAGATGATGAAATCCTTCTGATGACAACACAAAGATCATCAAACGTCAATCAAATGGAGTCTGGAAGATTTGTGAGTGAGTGAGTGCCACTCTTCTTCATCTGAACACCTGGGGTTTTTCTCGTTTGTATCACTCGAGAATAAATCGAGTCCAGACACGGTGAGGATTTGCGCAGGTATGCGACCGGAGAGCTCTGTTTCGTCAACACGCATAATGCTGGAAGCATCGTTTACTTCCTCTCCTTTAATTTCTCCGGGCACGACGGCGGCCTCTCTAACTCTTCCCTTGCTCGCCGTTTCATCGCGTGTAGTTTTGAATCTTTAACTAGTCACACATCTTTGTTTACGTGTTCATTACCACTCACATCTGTTTCAATAGAGCTTTCTCATGGTCCGAGTTGTTCAGGTGACAAACTTAGTGGGCTGTCACGCATGTGAGTGATACAGGCCTGACTGCTGGGACGCTCTCACCATCTCCCATGTGCATGTTTCTTTTATAGCGCAGATCTTTCCTTCATTCATGCCTAACATCCAGACTACTGCAGTGTGTAAGAAGCACAACAGCAGAATTTACTGTATTTCAGCCTGAATGAATAGAAACACAAAATCCTTGGAAACGATGACACGCGTGCCCACGTTTGCTGTCTAATTGAGTATTCCCCTGATTCATCACACCCCTAACGCACAGCCGGCTTCTGGAAGAAAATAAACACATCAGACTCGACTACAAACGGTTAGAACAACACAGATAACACTGCTGATGTTGTCTGAGCAGTTCTTTCAAGCACTCATGTGTGCAAAGACTCTTTGTTAATAAACTTAACTGGTGCTAAAATGCACACCTGCACCACATTTATATTGGCTATTGTGCTTTGGCTACCTCTCTGACCGAGGCTGTGGCCAGTTCGGCGGGGCAGCCAGAGTAGACTGTGGGAAGTTGCAAGATCCACCAATTTGAGAAAGATTAAGGATCGATAACTCCTGCAGCTTTTCAGTGTTTTGGACCAGATTAGAGTAGAAAAGCACATATACACATGTGTATATATGTGCTTAACGAATTTATTAGACCACTTGTTATAAAAACAAGAAAACAAAACTATTTTAGAAATCTGTCAAAAACTTGTTAAAACTGAAAATGACTTAAGTTTTTTTTATACCCAAATAAACACTATGGACTTCTCTAAGAAGTCAGAAATGAATTGAGCATAACGTTCAACAACTAAACTAACGTAAGCAAAGAATTGCAATTTGGCATCTTAATGGAAAAATTGTATTTTAATATTTCTTTGCCTGCTTTTCTGTAAATTTGACCAATACTACAAATATATTTCTTGCATTAAAAATAGCTGTCCAATGTTGTAATGTCGGATCAACCATTATGGAAACAGAAAAAAAAAAGAAAAAGATTAAAAATCATAATTTGATCAAGACTTAATTGTGGGCCACCATTGTACCATCAACGTCACAGTGTGAAAACAACAAAAAGGGAAAAACGTAGAGTCCCTCAGTGCAACGAACTTATGTAACATGCTCATTTTAAAAAAAACCACTATCCTTGCTCAGAAAAGCAAATGTGGGGTATGGAATCATTTATTGTGCTGTAAGGAAAAGTAAACCCTCTCTTTATGATTATGAACACTTTTGGGGGGGATGAGACAGATTACCTCATTGTTAGTCACAGCTGTAATTGTGCAGACACTTTCCCAGACATGGATTAAGCCTAGTCTTAGACCAAAAGGGAAATTAAATTTAAGCTCCACTGTTAAAATTTCCAAGCCCAACTTTAATCCAAGGCAGTTTTGAAGTAGCAGCACTAAATGACCGATAAGGATGTCCTAATATGCTCCCAGTATTGGATTTCTACATTAGGCATGAAGAATCTATACTACGCCCTCTCATCTGTGTAGAGGCAGCTTTCTTAAACAGGTTTGAGCCAGTCGCAGCATGCAGACACACTGGGACAGCAAACCAAACAGAGTAGATCGAGGGTCTCTCGCTGTCGTCCTGCCTTTTGTTTTGTGGCCCTCCTCCTGCAGTCTTCAGCTCCATAGGAGAGCTGTCTATGGCTTAGAGATCGCGCCTCTGAACATCAATAATAGAAGGCTCGCAGCACAGAGCGCAGAAAGGCCAGAGGCAGCGGGACAACTTAATGCCATTCAGTTACTAATTAACTAATTGAAAGACCAAGGTCTCTAAATCTGGAAGTACAAATAACTGATTATGTCTCTTTGTGCTCATACAGAAAGTGATCATCCGTTTTAAAATGAGGCGTAAAATCAAGAGTACAGTGAGTGTGAAATCTTGTGGCTCAGCCGCATATTTGTCAGCGAGGCTCAATGCGCTCCTATTACTGACAGTAACGACAGCCAATAAAGAGCTGATTTATTGTTGCCTCTGATTCGTTATTTATTTTTCCCTCTGGAGGATTTGTAGGTGGCAAGTCAAGCCTGTAAGGTCAATCATATGGAGCTGTAAAATGAGACGTATCCTGCATTCACGAGGGCCAAAGTGTGGAGGAGGCCCGGGAGAAGAGGGGAAAAGATATAGAGCCGGGAGAGCTTCAGTGGAAAGAAATGGACTCCATTTTTGTAAGTCCTCCTCTCCAGCTGTCACCCCGCTCTCTGTCCCATGGGGGGTTGCCACGGTGACAGGAGGCCACATGTCTTGGGGGTGTCGTTTTGGTCAAAGGACCCCATTGTTCTTGTGTTAAGCTGCCTTCAGTATGCCCGTCTGCCAGGGACAGGGGCTTCACACCCCTCACGTACGTACACACACACACACACACACACCAAACCCGACACCCACTCATATTATAGAGCTGCAGCAGTTTGGCTTCAACTCTATAAACTCCACATTTACAAAAATGATACACGTTTTAAAAGAGACAAGAGCAGACACACAAACACACATACACAGTCGAGCAGAAGAAAAAAAAAAAAAAAAAAACCCAAACCCTCCA
>VOQK01011218.1:21971-33405 GCA_015052645.1 Benitochromis conjunctus | reverse complement strand
TTGGCGGTTGGCAAACAAGTGAATGGTGCATTACCGCCAGCAACTAGTATGGAGTGTGACTGGAACGTAGCTCAAAAGAAAAAAAAAACAAAAAACGAAACCCTCCGCACTGTCGTCGGTCCTCCCGCGTGTCATCCCTCGGCCAGCTGTTTCCAATCAGCTGTCATCTATGACCAGCGGCATTTACGCTGGATGCAGCAACTATCGAAGTGGGATTATTACACTGAACTGGAACTGTCAGCTAGCGAACCTGCTAACTGTGATTTTCTGGTCTTTCAGGGAGCACCACTCGTGCACTGGGCTACCACAGACAAGGAGACACTCAGGAGCAAAGGAGGAGCACAGTTGGGAACTGCATTATTTGTGAACTGTTGGAATACGTTTTGGAGCACTGTAAGTAAACTGTCTTTTCACCTCAGTCTAAAAACTGTGCCTGGGTCCTCTTTCCCTCTCACTTCCGCCACAATTCCGTCTGAGAAGGGAATAAGAGCCGGTCTCCAATAACCGCCGGTCTCTTTTAAATGCCGGGCCGGCCGAATACTTTATTGAATAAGCGCCTGGGCTACTAATGGAAGATATACGGTACTACAGTGCTATAATAAATACTGGTATTTTGGGGGATCAATCGTTTCCTGGAAGATATTCTACAGTGTAGCTGTAACTTTAAAAAGGCAACACGAAATAGCTTGCTGAAAGTTACTCTAACATCTGTTTGCATTAATTAGCTTACAAAGAGCAAATACCATCATTTTTCCAATTAGTAACATGTTCTCATTTTCCTGTTTTTGTGAACTGGATTTTAGGAGAGAGCTGTGAATAAAGAAAACTGAAAAAACAATCATGTGGTGATGCTAAGCTGATGTGGAGTACAGTGTTTGGTCTCACCAGGCTCTGTCCTGGTGGAGGCCACGGGCATGGTAGAGCTTCGGTAAATCTGAGGACAGAAAGAAAAACAGGAAAAAATGAGCAACAAAAAGAACGTAAGTGCAGTTCTGAGAATAAGACACTGACAAAAATGATAAAAAAGTTCAATGAACACTGACATTTAAAGAAAAAGCTTGTTTCCTTTGCTGCTACATTCAGATAGGGTTGATTTAGTACAAATCAGTGGTGTATTCTATTCATGCCGTGCTAACCACCTGCTTTTAAACTCACAGGGGCAACTTGCAATACAAAGACAAACACTTTCACGTCAATAAAAGCCTCAAGATTGGAACCAATTAGATATGTCGACCTTAATATATAGGCCACTGCAACACTTTTACATGCAGTGCAGTACATCGCTACAGCCTCGGTAATAAACATAAAAAAAGAGCTTATATGATTGTACCAGGCTTTTTCTTTCTTACTATAAATTGCTACAGGAAGAAGAAAAACAGGGGAAAAAGGGAGAGCGTAATTGCAAGAAATGAACTGCATTGAAACATAAACACTGCATAGCCAGGGTAGCTATTTATCCATTTATGCTTGATGCTAAGCTAAATAGCTGAGCTGATATATCACACATGCAGCACAGCTCTGAATTTGTTTAGTGATAATATGACAGAGGTGGATATGACACCAAAAAAATTGGAAAGATGCCAGTTGATCATAGATATATGAAAATACCACATCTGGACTTGTAACATGTTTTTCTGCCAAAGTCACAGTTTGACGGGAAAGGAGAGACAACTTTAATCCTGGCAGCTAAAAAAAGCAGATGTAAAAAATATTCATTTTAAACATTATAACCATCCTTTTCTGTCCAGATATAAGCTGCCATCCAGCTGACTGAGAGTAACAACCTCCTGGTAATAGCTGACGACTGGGTTCAGCGTGTGCTATAAATTAGCATGAGATGAAACTGCACTGCTCAATTGCTGCGCGTGGGAACATTTGAGGGTGTATACAGTATGCTCGTGTTTTGGAACCCCCCCCGCCGCCATAACACAGCACGACAAACACACACAGGATGCAGTGATGTCAGCGACTGAGGGTGGAGCTCCACTGATTGTTCTGGAATTGAACATGCATGGAAAAAGGACAGGTTGGGGGGGTGGGGGGTGGGGGCATGTGGGTGTGACTAATCTATACACTACCATGACAACGCACACAATACAATGGCAATATGGAGAAAGTGAGAAGGGAACAAAGAGGCACGTATCCTCTTTAATGCTTTCTATCTATCTATGCAGATATCTACGCTTGTTGCTATGACAAGCTGCTGTTGCAGTTTGTGGCTGCCATGGAAACCCATCTTCCCTCAGTTTTGGCCTCACGCACACCCTGCTGTTTATACTAGAGTAGGCATTACACAACATCTCAGGCAAAAGTGGATGACGTAAAAGGAGAAGCTGTAAGAGTGAAACGTGTGGAAGGATGACTGGATGTAAAGTATAATCTCTGACAGATGAGATTCACACCGTCATCCATCTTTGATGCACATTTTATGCAAGTGGATGAAAACATGATAAGATCTTAATCTTGGACACTACGCTGATCTGTTTGGGTGTGGACTGGTGACAGCAAAACTCCATGAAAAGCATAAAAGAGAGAAAGTGACTGAGCATATGATGCTTCAGTGCTGCTTAGCACTGCTGTCTCACAGCGAAACTTCTTAAAGTTCAAACCCAGGCTGTCTTTTTTCAATCTGTTCTTCCAGTTACCTCCTCCAGTTTCTTTCCAAACTGAAAACATGTCAGGTTAATTCCCCTGACCGAGGCACTAGCCTACAGCCAAATCATATTTACATATTTACATTTTCCTCCAGTCTGTAGTACCAGTTATCCAACTAAATTATTTTGGTTATGAGTCACCTAGTTTACTCCGTTTTAGAGCAGAATATATATAGTATATATTTGTTCTCATCTCTTCAGTGTGAAAAAAAACAAAACACAGACGTTGCAAATCTAAGTAGAACGACTGACAGCGTGGCTGAACCGAACTGATCACACTGTGCATGTATGACTCATCAAATAAATGCGTGAGTAGCAGCGTAACTTCACTGAGCTGTATGACAATGAATACGGGAGGGCAATACTCTGGCTCTTTTGCTGAAATTACTGCGTATATGATGAGGAAGTGGACTCATTCTATGTCGATGAAGTAGGTTGTTCAGCTACTGTACATGTAAACCACAATAACAGCCCAACACTGACACACTAATGACTGTGTTTAAAATGCTGTGAAGTCCATTTGCTTTCCGCTTCCTCACACATTCGCACAAACACCCCTGCTCCTCCTCCATCCTCACTTTTTTTAACACTTCGTTCCCTCACAGCTTCCTCAGCTCTGCACACTGTCCTGCTGTCTCGCTCCCCTCTGCTTTTTTAATCCTTTTTTCTTGCTTGCAGATCCCCTTAACGATGTACCCCTCCTTCTTACCTTCCTCCAATCCTCTCCTCTCTATTACTCCCTTATTTATGCAACATCCCTGCCCCTCCTCCATCCACCTCCCACCATCATCCATCTGCTCAGCTGCACCAGGACAGGCCTGCTGTATGTAAAGAAACAATTGTAGAAAGCACATGCTGACAAAAGCTGTTTGGCTGTGTGCTGTACAACATGCCAACATGATTTAAACTGTGTTGTTATCCTGTATTTATTAAAGCTGGTTATTTCAGATGATTGCTTCCTTGGACTTGAGCTAAAGTGCTGTTTTATCCTCATTTTCTTTTGTACTGTTTTACTCTTTCAAAAGGAAAATCCCATTCAAGCAAATATAATAGCTGTGCTACAACTTAACTGATGACAAATGTAGCGTGAATGATTCTAATCAATCATTATTACTTTGAGTCTATGATCATAACAAACACACAAATCATGTCAGTTACTAAACTTAAACAGCAGAACATTACTTAGAATTGTTATTGAATCGTTAGAATAAATAATAGAAAAGAAACAACTTTAAGATGATTATGGTATTTAATATTATGACAAAGGCTTTAATGAGCAATTTAAAAAGTTCTATTTGGCAAGTATACAGACAGATGAGTCTGTCATAAAACTGTGAGCGTGTGTTTGACTGTAAGCCGTTTAACTGGTATCCTAACTTCACCACCATTAACATAACCAGTGAATCCCTCAGCAAACACACAATAAACGACACAGGCGCAAATACACCAGTGCAAGCAGAGAAGTCTACTGATTGGTCTCAGGAGTCATCATAACAAAGCAGCACACACACAGACACACAAAGAGAGAGGGACAGAGGCACATGCAGGGAGCCTGTCCGACAAAGGAAGACGCTAACCAAACATCGCAAATGAAATATAGCGCTAGTGCGCGCGGTTATTTAAATACACTGACAGAACCGCGCGCGCACACGCGCACCTTTGTCAACCTAGCTTTAGTGTCTCTACTCCCTTACAATAAGCGACCCTTGTTATTAGGAGACTTTAACTGATAAGACATCGTCTGTTAACATAATGATATTCGTGACGCACGAGAAGAAATTCACCCACCTTTCAACACAACAAGAGACGCTTCCTGCTGTCTGTGATGTCTCGTGCGCTTTTTGTTGTCGTCTGGTTTCTCGGATCCCTCTGTGACTGGAAGAGGCAGAAAAATACACGACTTCCGAGAAAATTTCAGGATAAAGGACATTTAGTGACTGAAGCTACAATAACATTGAATTATTAAAGCATTATATTTTTGTATTTATATAAAAGGAAGCGAGCCATTGCAATAAAAATGATAAAGCATGCAGATAAACAAGAAGCGGCTGGGATAGTAATACTTTAAAGGGTTAGAGTCAAGCAACTTCCGGTTACATTGACCGTATTCCCTGGACTTTACGTACAGTTGTATTAAAGGGCCAGTGCTTGTTTTGCTTTCATATTTTTTCTCTATTGTTATAATTAATATAAGAGCTATAAGAAGACTGTATAAATGTGAGAGCTTTTGTATTTTCCATCACAGTTTGTCCTAGAAATACTCAATATGCTCACATAAAAAGAAACATAATGATACCAATGAGAATGTGATGTTGGTTTTCTCCCTGTTATTATTAGGGCATCTGCTGTGCTCTGTGATTAATTCGTCTTTCCTTTTGCTCCATGCCCCCACCTCGACAGACAGGTCTGGTCTCTGAGGAAATTACCATTACTGCAGCTGTTTTTTTCTGTGTTTTTTTTTAATACTCCTAAATCTTTGGTCTCCGCAGTAAACCCTCACAGCTTTTACTTGTGAAAAACCTTTCTCTTGTGCATTGCATCGTAGCCCTTTATGTTTCCCTAAGCATATAACCTGATAACTTTCATTTGAGCTTGGTATTTTGTTACTGTCATCCTGTGACACACTGGTACATCTTATTCATCAGCACCATAATGATCTATTGTTGTCCAAGAACTATTAAACCCACACACACATTGTAGTTTGACTCAATTCCACAATGACTGTTCAATTGCCAGAAGTATTACAGATTACAAAAGCATTACAGTGTAAACCAGCTATACATGCACTATCTTATCTCAGAAAGCACCCGAGTCTCTATTTACATATAACACTACATAGTTGTTTAGCATTTTCAATGTATTATCTTTCCTCACTCAGAGCAAGTGAGGGAGGAGAGATATAGATTGTGTTAATATCAGTAACTGTCGTCATTAGAGTTTTTCACACTAAGACAAACCGAAAAAAAGTTGTTGTTGTTTTTATTTTTTTCCTTTTAAAATATTATTGAAATTTCTGCCTAAAGCTGTGATGTAATTCTGTTATCACTTTTCTCTCTTTCTTAATTTTCTGAGATGTGTTTGCTGTTGCTGTGGATTATTTATATTATATTTTTATCATTTATATTATTATTTTATATTAAATATTGTTTCAAACTTTGAGTTCAGAGTAATGTGCAAACCAAACTTTTAAGTTAAAAGCTCTTTGTTTAAGAATTTTCCGGATTTTGCTGCTCCCATCCATTTTTTAGAACATTTGTTGAAAGGTACTTTTTGTATTCACACAATGCAAAACGTAACCGGAAGTTTCACCACCAGGGGGCAGTGTTTTACCAGAAAGTGGTAAAAAAACAAATAGGAAAATGCAATATCTGGCCTGAGATCAGTGTGGTGCTGTGAGTAATGTTGTCATCTTACTGTTAGAATGTTCTGGAGTTAAACGATCATTGGGCTTAACAACTTTTCTGTCAGAAATCCTGCACTGTTAGCAGCTTCTAATAGTTCTCCTTTCACTACACAGCAAGCATTAAAAGCTTTGACGTTACTTAGAAACAATGTTAGTTTACTGCCAGCATTATCCTTTACTCTCCAAGAGCTGTCTACACATGTGGAGTGGGACTTCACTGCACACTCTCAATTTGCTACTTTTTGTACAAATCTTTGCAACTGAACGTGGTTTCTTTGCCAAAGGTGGCGCCGGTGCTTCACCACTTCTTTGCTGTTTCATTCAGCAGAGGACAGCAGCATTTCCCCTGCCATTCATGTTGGACACTGTGCAGAATGGACACTATATTGACTAATTACTATCTTTTAAATATATGTCTTCAACACAATACATGGATGTTTTGGACAAAGCCATTATTTTTGTCAGTCTCTTAGCCTCATTTAAGTTTGGAAATGTTTGTGGGGACGAGGTTAAAACGCCTTATTTGAGACAAAGGATCAGCTGAGAGGCAAGCCCCAGTGTAAGATCAATAAGAACTCTTTTGAACTCTGAATCATGCAAAGCTACTCTAGCAGAGGCTAGAATTAAAATAAGGAGCTGGAAATGAGCATAAAAGGCCACAAAAGAAAAGACCATGAGTCCTTGGGAACTTTTAATCTCACACAAAACATTTCGATTCACATATTATGATGGTACTTTTCACAATACAAACAGCAAAACAAGAATCTCCTCCTGTCTGTTATGGACAGTCGAAGGACACCAAAGCTCACTCACACAGACAGACACAGTTCCACCTTCTGGGATTTCATATACATAATATATTTTATTTTAATAATAAATTATGTACAGTTTTGTTGGAGTGACAGAGATGTGAAGCAACAACAGGAGAGACAGAGGAAGGCTGTGTTCTGTCAGAGATGCTCTTTTGGGTTTAGAGGACAGGGGGAAGAGGCACATGTCAGCCCCTCCAGGTGCATTGTGGGATGTACCCAGAGGGAATGTCCGATGAGGAGGGAGAAGAATCACCACATGTAAGAGTCATCATATCTGTTGAAAGAGACAGACAGAGGAAATGGTGTGCCAATGAGAGAAGAGTGTGAATTCTTTAAGGACACGTGACATTTTCAGTTTCTACATTTGAGGATTTTTTACCTTGATCTCTGGTCTCTGTTGCTATCGCCACCAAACAGCAGCTCTGCGACCACGTCCTCCTGAGCTGAACGCTTTCCATACCTGAGAGTGAGGAAGACATTTTATTATTGTAAATTGCAATCATTTTCATGAAGTTAAAGCTCAGTCTTTATGCTTTAATGTTGGCATTATTTTGGAAAAATAGATATTCATGAGAGTTTGCCTCTGTAAATGTTTCTGTTGTATAATACTCATTGTTAGTGGCAAAGCCTCGATTCAGACCAACACAACACATTTTCTGTTTGCTCTCGAAGCTACTGCTGCTGCTTCACACTGCTTTACAAAAACAGATCAGCTTTTATTGTAAGTCAGTCACACAAAGTGCAGCTGATTGGTGTAGAGTCAAAACAGAAGCAGCAGGTATCCCTTATACACTGACCTCTAATCCTTCTGTAAGCCTGGATCCTAAATTTCCCATGATGCAACCATGAATGCCACATTGGTGGTTGGTATATATAATTAAAAATCAAGAAAACACCTATATACTGTTAACAGATTTTCAAGAACTTAGTTACAAATATGAAAACACCTGCCCTGTCAAAGTCTGATATGAAATGAGATCTGCAGATAAGGTGGCTCCTGCCTTATGTGGCACATGCTTGTTGAATGATTCTACAGCGTACATCTTTCATGACTTAAAAAAAAAAGTAAAACTTGGGTGTGCAAGTCTATTATTATTGCAGGGATAGTAGATTGACAAATGTTAACCAATCTTTTTTTATACCTGACTTAAGCTAGAATTTAATCTCTAGAGCCACAGGAAAAATTATACAGCTGTTTGTACAGGCTGAATATCACTACTCATGACTTAGAAACTATCATAAGTTTAAGCTCATGTGGCTACTGACAAAACACACAAGTCTGTGGTTGAGATAAACACTGTGTGAACTAATAAATTGTGCCACACTGTGTATTTAGTCCCCTTGCCACTGGTTTATAAAATCAGCCATGTAGTTTGTCTTTACAAACAACTAATGAGTCATCCTACTGGTACTGGAATAGGATGTGACCATTGTTACAAGTCAGTTCATGAACTGTATTCCTTCCTAGATTCCACAGTCAACTGTAAGTGGTATTATTGCAAAGTGTATGCATTTAGAAATCACAGCACAGCATAAGTTAGATTGGAACTGTCCAATCCTGAGGTGTACAATGTGTCAAAGTCTGAAGTACACCAAAGTACCAACAATCCTCTGACATAAACATCAGCAGAATATATGCGCACTGGGAACTTCATAGCATGAGTTTCCACGGCCATGCAGCTCCTGTAATTGTTATATGGTATATGTAATATGTGTAGGTGGACCAAAGGTCTTGAGACACCCCACATTTCTATATATTTTGCTTCTAAGACGTGGTCTTGAATAAGAGTTCTCCAGGCTTTCTGAAGATATTATTGCTGAAGTTTTCCTTTGGCCATTGACTGTTTTTCATCCATTTACGTGTAGGTGAACATTTACAGAGGAGTTTTTTGTTTCTCTCTTTCTTTTCTTGTGAAGGCAATCAACACTGACCTATCAGTGATTCAAGGATGATTCAAGGCACATAACTCAAGGTTTGAACTAGTTTTGTGTCTACACATTACAGTCAACTTATCAAAAAACAGTTTTAAATGTTATCTTTTGGTACTTGTTACCAGCATTCTGTTGCATAAACATATACGTTTCCATTTCTTTAGTTGAATCTATGAAAAATGCCAAAGATCACATTGTTTCACCAATAGCTGCACCAGAAAAGTTATTCCGAAAGAGTTTTCAACATGGTGTGTCCTGTGCGCTTAAAAAGTCTTTGGAAACTGGACAAGTGAAGAAAACAGAAGACAGCCAAGCCATGAAAGTGTGCTTTCATGAGCTTATCCAACGAAGAGCTACGAGATGCATGATCCATCTACTGTTTGCTGAAGCATCAGAAATGGTCTCAATGAAAGGGCGGCTGTTAGGAAACCATGCTTAAGGAAGGGAAATGGTGATACAAAATGCAGAGGTAGCCCAAATGATCAACCAGTGCCAGTAGGTTTTCTAGAGTGAGAAACCAAATTTGAAAGCTCTGTTTCAGTATGTACAGAATAGATCACGAGAGGTAAAACAGTGAATGTCTACGGCAATCTGTGTTGTAGAATAAAGTTGGTCATACCAAATTTAGATTTTCAAACTTGTTCAAACTTTCTCTTCTGGTGTGCTTCTGAAAGTTTGCTTTGTGCTTTTCTGCACCGCTAACAGTTTGGAGTTCATTCTTGGTCTACCTTTCAATTTCCTGTTTTATTTTGAAAGTTATTTCTTCATGGGATTTTGACTTCCCTCCTTTGTTCCCTCCTTTTTTTCCTCATCCTTGTTAGTGTTTGATTCAGTTATCATGTTCCCTAATGCGTGTTAAGTGTCTGTTCCCTAACACTTTGTTAAGTTGTTTGCGTTTGTTGGTTGTATATTTGTCTTTTTGAGATGTGTTTGTCATGCCGTCACTGTGAACACCTTGTGTGAATCTTTATTAGTTAGTAGTTCTTTTTCTTTTTTTATTGTTGGTAAGTTTTTGTCTCTAATTTGTCCTCCTTTCAAAATCATCAGCAGTGCGCAGCATCCTGATTCAAACCAGTGACCACATTTATTCCTCTCACCACGAAGACATCACTTTTGGGCTTTTGGCTCTGGTGTGTCACACTTGTCTGCCAGTCTGTCACCTGTCTTCTCTCACCTCTACCTTTCCAAGCTGTTCCCTTTTGTTTGCTGCTAATGCTTTAATGTCACAGTCAGATTCAAATTCAAGAGTGTGCGTTTGTTTTAATGTGTGCACGAGGTCGTCATTTCCAAGTCTGGCTGGGTTTTATCATTCCCTTGATGGGAAACCAGGGTTCCAAGAGAGCCAGCAAATGTAAAATCACAGAGCCGTTTAACTGAAAATTTACTTGGTAATGTGTGTGTGTGTGTGTTTATGTGTGTGAAACAATCATCTCAGGTCTCGCAGAGCGGCCTGCAGTTCTTCTCTTTTCCCATCAAGCATCTGTTCCACCTCCCCTATGACCTCAGCACCCAATCTTATGCTCCGTTACTTCCTCAGTGTGTGCTTCCCTGCAGGTAAGCAATCAAGAAGTGCACACATACTGTTTCAGCTGTCACACAGCTGGCGACATATCAGGATATAAAATGTTTTCCCCGCTGATAATGGTGTGCTTGTACGCATGTCTCTCACAGTCGCCCTGGTTGATACCTCAATCTTTCTACCAATATTTTTTTCTTTAGCCTTATTGTGTCCTTTTGTGTTTTCTTCTCTCCAGTGGTGAAAGAAATGCTCCGATTTCTTACTTAAGAAAATGTAATAATATTATACTTTCAGTTATTTTCCATTAGTGCTGCACTCAAATGATTAAGCGGGCTCACAGGGGACTGTCTGATCATTGATGTTCTATTTCTACTATTGTGGGACCTTACCTTAAATCTTACACACCTTTAGACAACTGGCGTTGTGAAGTGATCCTATACCAATAAAACTGTACTGAATTCAGATTTGTTAAAATCAGAAACAGATGCTGAGGGCAATGCAGAAGCTGTTTTTACATGAGTATCTCTTTTTCTTATCGTGAGATTATTTGGAGGTTTGTTGAACTCCTCTGCATTGGCTATCATTTCTAACTGTCTAATGCTGGTTTTAAGGATTGAGTGTTCATTTGATTTACCTTTTAATTGATTAGTTGTATGGATATTTGTTAAAAAAAAAAAAGAGAAAAGGAAAAAAAGACAACAAAAGTCATTAATAGGCATCAAAATTAAAATCCAATTTAACATCTTCACAATGCTTCTTGTGTCACAACAGCTTTCAGTGAAATGTTTGAGCCAGTTGGGGATGAATGTGTCTTTGTTATTTTTGTTATTTATGACGTATTTGTGTATAATTTTGTGTATAATTTGGAGTAGTTTACTGAATTGCTATTTACACTGACAAGCGTGGCTACATAGGAGGGTAACTAATAAATGCAATATTTAAATATTAATATTGTCACAATATAAATGCAAGTCTTACTTTTGTTTTCTTTTTTTTAATTTGTGGTTACACCTCATAGATCTATAAGTTGTATCTAGCGCGTCTAAACCTGACAAACACCCACACCCACTGTGAAAACCATAATCTAACCACAAACCTTATATCTTCCTGTGCA
>VOQK01011212.1:36636-57105 GCA_015052645.1 Benitochromis conjunctus | reverse complement strand
CTCATCATAATCATTGTCATTCTCTTCCCCGTACTCTATGGAGACAGATCCTAGCAACGAGTCTCTTTGGTCATTAGCCATTAGGGTACATGTTGAACCTAGTGAGTTGAGTGAGGTAAGGGAAACACTGGGACTTATTTGACCCCGAAGCCTTCTCCTTGACACTCTTCGCATAACGTTCATGGAGCTGTATTCTACAGGACTGACAGGAGTAGCTCTATTTGTCCCGGTAGACTCACAACTCTCTCGTCTTTGGCGTCTTTCAGATCCAGCAAGGGATTCATTCTCAGCTCCAATTCCACTGTCCTCACTAAAGAGAGCTGAATCCTCTGGCCCAGGCTTGTGCAGAGAGGCCATTTCAATGCGGGATAAGAGTTGCATTAACCTACTCTCTGTTGCACGTTTGACTTTAAGTTTCTCCTCTAAAAGCTCCGAAACTGAGGCAAAATACTCCACTGCCTCTTCTAAAGCACAGTCCCCAATTCTTCCAACAGTCTGGCTCACATTTCTCATTCTCTGTGTGGTGTACTGAAGCAGCTGCTGCAACAAATCCGGTGGGGGTTCGATGTTAGGCGAGCCAGACTTCAGAGGGGTAGAGGATGAGAGATTTTTCATTTGGCTTGGCCAAGCAAGATGTTCACCATTTTCTTTTAAAATTTGTTCTCCCTCCTCCACCATGTCTTCTAGTCCCTGAATTATTTCCTCGTAACGTAGAGCCATGAAGGCAACCATAGGCTGAACAGAAACCTGAGTTTCAGTTGCTTGTTCTAAAAGTCCAAGCAAAATATCGTATTTGTTTATGCTAGGATTTAAAAAGGCATACGCAGCTTGGTGAGCTTTTACCAAGGGTTCTGGAAAGTCCACTTTCTGCTCTTCAGATAGTTTGTCTTTGTCTTTCTTTTTAAGAACTTTTGCACCTTTGGCATTTTTCTTTGGTTTCCTGTTAAGCCTTTTCTCTGCCACATCCTGTTTGTCATTGTTTTTCTCTTTCCTCTGTGATACTGCGCTTTTTTCTGTTGCTTGATTCCCCAGCCTATCTACATTCACTGCTTCCATATTCACTTGCTCAGTACCAAGTCTCTTTTTCTGTGGTGTCATGTGTGACTCTTTCTGAAGTACCTGGGTTTGTCCACCTGTCTTCTTTTCCTTTGTATCTCCATTTGTAGCTCCAGCTGAATTGTGATTTTCACCATCTTCAAACTGTGGATCTCTGGGGTTGTCTTGAGGTGCAGAGGGTAGCATTCTGCTCTTCCTCATGGCACCCAGAGTGCCAAAATTGTTACCTTTGGATGGTGAGCAGCCCATTTCTGCTGTACAGGGTGATTTTTTTTCCTATTTTCCCTGGGTGACACTAACACAGGCAGTGCAGTAAATTGTGTAAAAAATAGCAAAGATTCTTAGCCACCAGCTGTATCTGTCACTTTCAGATGGTTGTCATCGTTGACTCGTTGAGTAAGATCCCTTTCCGCAAGTAGGCTGCCAAAACAAAACATGGATAAATCCATTTTAGAAATTGCTTCCACCTGTCACAAACAGACAAAATAAATCCACAGTTTGGTGGCCATGTTTAATAAAATTTCTGTAGAGCATGTTCGAAAAAACATCCCTCTGCACCTTACAAGGACAAGCAGCTGAAAGGATTAGTGAGTCTTTCAGTGAACTCCTCAGCCTGCACATATGTCACGTTAAGTCATATAAAACTCACCTACTTCTAAGAACTTAAGCTCATTTGGGTAATGAGGGCTGGCTTCAGGTGGGTTTTTTATAGCCTGCAAAACAATACATCCTAATTTAGCCAATAGATGGTAAAACAAAAAAGAAAAATAGAGCATTTTGTTTTCATCTTAATTAGAATTGCTACACTGATTCTATTTTATCTACATTTGACAACATTAAATTAAATATAGTTACATATGTTACATATTACACGTCTTGCCTTTTTTTCGCCATTCTTAAATAATCAAAGGCAATGAGAACAAATCACCAAAAAACTAACTAAACTACTAAATAAATAGTAAATAAAGTTAATGATTTACTTTGTTGTGATTTTGCCTCCTAACAAATAACTTGGAAAAGTTTACCATATATAAGATCAGTTATCCCCAAGGTACAATAATTGTTTGTTACAGCACCTTGAATGTAACAAGAACAAGTTATTAGAAATTGAAATGTGACTTTTACGGTGTAAGTGCTTCGTGTGTTTTTAATATAGTGTTCTTCATATTTACATTGTTCGGTTTGTTAATAACTCCATACCACTGTACAGAGACGGAAGCTCGCCATAAGCAAAGAAGAAGTGGCGCCAATGCGTGCTCGTCCGCGCGTGCTGGTGCACCGCTGAGTGATTGGCACGGATCTCGAAGCGCGCCCCAGAAACTGGCAGAGCTGCCAACCACTTCTCGTCTGGTCAGCGTCCTGTGCTTTATACTCACTTTCATCCTTTAAAACGTGTTACTGGTTAGTATGACAGTTAAGCTTCTGATAAGAACAGCACTTTTTAAATTCTTTAGCGTCTATTTGTGCCGCCAAAAACAGTCGTCACTTAAATTGGGTGATTTTTTTTTTTTCTAGTCGGTTTTCTAGCTAGCTGATAGCTCGTGATGCTGAAGAGCTGATGCCTTTCTCTTTCTTTTACTGTCGATTTTAATGACGTACAGATAACCTGCCTAACTTTAAATCCTGTTTGACAAATGTATTCGGAAAAACGTATTATTAAATAATGAGCCCATTTTGCTATGCGGTAATCCAAATCACGTAGGGAAATTAAGCATACATCATTCTAGGTTTGCTTTAGTCACGCTCACGAAAGTCCGTATTGACAGAGACGCCATAGCAGATATTTCCCCCCCCCGCCCAAAAAAGTAATATTTGAGATAAATTTATTTTACAATGGCCTCTCAAAAAGGATGCTGGAAAATTGTCTTAAAATAGCCCAACTTTTATCCCTTTAATTTTTTGGGGGAGCCGTAATGATGGTAAGAGGCTGGAATTTGGCACAAATTAGTGGACCCACCCCCCAAAAAAAGAACTGACAGACTGAAGTGATGCTGTTCAGACTTAGTTGCTCACTCCTCATACCTTTTTCCCCCATTTTCAGTCAAAACACACCAGAGGACTCCTTTCTGCAGATGATTCAGGCTGAAGCATGATGAAAACTCCTCCCTCCGTTGCCCTTCGGGTCAAACGCAAAAATGTTCGCCAAATCAGAAGACACCTCAGCCTGAGCAGAGACCGTGGTCAAGACACCCGGGGTGTGCTGTGGAACATCCATTCAAACCAGGGTGACCTGTATTTTACCAAAGTGCCTCAGTCAACTGTTGTCCAGCGGCAGGAAATGGCAGCATATTTCCGTCTTTTTGGTAGATAAATATCCTAACAGGAAATATGAAATTTGCTTTAAATTCTCATATATTAACATCTCTTTGCCTACAGAGGATGACTTGATAAAAGACTTTCTAAGGGTGGATGGTTGCTATAAATTGACAGACAAGGTAAAGCTATTACTTTGATGAAAGCTACAAAACTTTCTTATGCTTTATATTAAAGTGACACCATCTTTTCCCTCTAATTCATCAGTACCTCCTAGCCATGACCTTTGTGTACTTCAAAAGGGCCTGCTTCACTACTACAGAATACACCAGAAAGAATTTTTTCATTGCACTGTAAGTTCAGAGAAAAGGCTGAAAATCCTACTTCTGTATTATATTCTGTCATGAAAAGGAAACCTTGTTTGCTTCTGCTTTTATATGTGATATTTCTTGGCAAACCTACAGCCCTGAACTCGGCTCTCGCTCTCCTCCTGTAGGTATCTTGCCAACACCATGGAGGAGGATGAGGAGGAGAGTAAGTATGAAATTTTTCCGTGGGCACTGGGCAAGAACTGGAAAAAACAGTTTCCCCGCTTCCTTGAGCAGCGAGACAAGCTGTGGGCTCGCATCGAGTACAGAGCTGCTGTCAGCAGGCGCTGCTGCGAAGAGGTACACACAAGTATAATTGCCTGAGGAGACTGATAAATGGTGCTTCTCTGGGAATTTTTAAGTGTCTTTTTTTTTGCTGCGCAGTGCCATTTTTATTGCTTGGGTTTAATGCCAGACATTCCATCTCTAGTGTTTGTTGGTGTGTTTTGCAGTGACATGATTTATTTATTTCATTTATTATTTTGTTAGAGCTGCACTTATTTCTTCGACCTGTCTTCCAGGTGATGGCCATTGTGTCCTCTCATTTCGTGTGGCAGCGGCAGCGTTCCGATCACCATGGCGGTGCCCAGCGGCAGTATAATGATGACGACCGTGTCCGTTTTCCCCGTGGGCCCTATGCGTCACCTGTGTCCTGTTCCCTCTGTAAGCGTGATACCAGAATAGGTCACAACTCCTCTCCTCCCTCCAGAGCCTCAGCTGTGCAAATCCCAAAGGAGGTACCAAGTACGTATAACTAATGCTGTTATCTCTGTGTACTGCGTGGTTTATAGTGTAAAGAGCTGCTCAGTATAGGATGCCCAGTTAAGTTATAACCTATGTTCAGGAAGCCCTGCAATCCAAACTGCAGAAATCATTTCCTTCTTCCACAAAAACACATAATGCTGGTATTCAAAGATTAGTGGGAGCATACACTCACTCATCCAAATAACTGAATTTAGATGTTTCAATCACTTCTATCGCCACAGGTGTATAAAATCAATAGCCCCAGGCATGCACACTGCTTTTATAAACATTTGTGAAAGAATGGGTGACTCTCAGGAGCTCGGTGAGGTAGTACTGTGGTAGGATGCCACCTGTGTCCAGCTGTGAAGTTTCCTCACTACTAAATAATATATAGTTAACTGTGAGTGGTTTTATAACAAAGTGGAAGCAACTGGGAACGACAGCAACTCGTCCACAAAGTGTCAGGGTTTCACTTTTTGATTTTTCTGTCCAACATAACCAACGACACCTGTTCCATTTTCCACTGCACGGCATCCTTTTATTTAACTTTAATATGAAAATAGGCCAGCAAGAAGAAAAAAACATTAAATTCTCATGTGAACTCTTCACTGTGACTGGTGGTTAACACTGTTACTGACCCCAGGCCGTTGGTTGTGTTTAACACTGCGGTTCTTTTGGTCCTCACCTAACCCTAACCCTAACCCATCTAGTCCTGCAATGGATGGACTCCCAATGTTCTCTGGAGTTCTGCTGCTGGATCTTTCCAACCACATTGCCACAAATATAAGCAACACAGGACACTTATTTACAGTGCTCATATGTATACTGATGAAGTTCTGCAGTTAACTACATGTTTCCATCTTTTTTCTTAGGGAATGGTTCTTCCTGCAAGTCCACATTCAACACCTTCATGGACTGGATTAATGAGTAGAGCATTAGTGACTTCCTGTTTAAATCAAACAGGTGCTTCCTTTAGTGGATTTAATAGCACTTTACTCTGAAGTAAAAGTCTGAAATTCCCAGTTTGTCAGTCTCCTCTAAAGTTAACAAGGTACTCACAACATGTTTTAAGTAAAAGTGACAACGATGAGCTAATTTCATTTAAAACAAGCAAGTTGACCGTTTGTGGGCACAAAACCCCAAAAGATTATTAGTGTGAAACGTAGATTTGCCTGAAATGTTGTTGGTATTTATTTATTTATTTAACTTATTTGTGGACTCTGCCACTGTTTTTCACAGATGTAAATGAGTTTGGATACTGTCAGTTGCACAGAGGGGTCTGGCTGGGTTTGTTTGTAGTTTGTATTGGTGTTGTGTTGCCAGTTTGATGATCCAAGACTTTTTTGAATTTTCATACTCCTTATTGCAACCTGCTTAAGTACACTTAACTGTTCTGTTGCTCTTTACTCGCTCACAGATTCTGTATATTCACTATGCACCAGAGCCATTTTCAATAAGAAGGCAAATTTTGCATTAAAGGACAAATCAGTTTTGACTTATTATCTTCTTTAAGATCATTTAGTTGCTGTGTAACAATCTGTGTTCAGGGTTCCCAACAGGCAGAGATGTTACTGCACACACTTCCTCAGTTTCACCAGGAAAGCTGGAAAAAAGGCAGAAATCCCACATTTAATGTTTCTAATTATAGCATCATACAGTAACTGATACTGGGACTAGATGCGTGATAACATCTGACCTGTGTGGCTCATTTGTTCAGGGTGAGGTCGAGCAATGTAAGGGATACTCCCAAAGGGTGGATCGGGGTCTTCCTCTGTGGTCAGGTCTTCTGAAATGACAATCAAACTTGAGTGGAAATATTCAAGCGGACTCTGAGACTTTGCCATGTTACTTTGAATCACCTTTGTCACTCTCCTCCGATGCCTCGCCTTCCTGACTTGGGTTTTCATCCAGGATTTGGGCTTTCTTGTTGCAGTATCGTCCATCCTTCTGAAGGGCCGGAGCCACCACCCATTCCCGGAGTGGAACCTCTATGATGCGTTCACACAGCAAAGGGAATGCTGAACATCGAACACCTTCCAGCAGGTCGATGACCTGAGTTATACTGTAGCATAGAGATGAAGCCAAGGTGAAGTGCTCGTTCCAAAAGCAAATTAAACGATCCTTACTGACTTACGTTAAAATGCAGGACATAAAGAGCTCCTTATCAGCCTGGTACAAAAAAAGCTTCAGGTTTCTATGGATAGTTCCCACCTTTCATAAACAGGTCTGCAGTAGGTAAAGCTTTTACAACTCATTGTGGAGCTACGCTGTTAGAGCGTAATCTCGCTTTGGTTGATAGGTGTGTCAACACAGGCAGCTGTAGACAACAGCTGTCTGCAAAGTCTCTCCATCACTAATTAGTCACTATATTGGAGTCCCTGATTATTATTTTACTGTTGATGCCTTTTGGAGCATTGTTACGCACCAGCGTAAAAGGCTGATGGGGTATTGTCATCACCCTGAAAAGCCGGCTGGTGGCACGAATGCGATAACTTGAGAATGAGGTGACAAAGGATTTTTGAAATCGATTCCACAGATGCGTCTGCTGATAGTCTCAGGTGAGTTTTACTCTCTGTGACTTTGACCTTAAGGTCACAGTTCAACATTCTGATTTTTCAAATTCGTAATATAGGTACATTTACTAAGAGGCTGGGGGGGTAGCATTGGCGCCCGCAAGTATTTTTTAAATGGTTATGCTGCGATGTGGTAGAGTCCATTTATGAAGTTTGTGCTTCACATTCTAGTCAAACTCATGTTCGTCATTAATAATGGCTTTGGCGTGTCACACATACTGAAGAGTAAACATTTCACTAATGTGATTTATTTTTTAATTTCTGAAAGGTGTGCAGAAGCTGTAGCAGGTTTGGTCTCCAATAAATTCACTAGTGAGTGCTGGAAATACTAGCAGGTAGTTTTGGTACCCTCAGACAGATCAAGGCTGGCTGTTTTCTCCTGTATCTCTATTCTTTGTGCCAAGCTAACACCTCCTGGCTCTCATATGAAACATACCGATATAACAATGGTAGTATTGTCTTCATCTAATTTCAACCAAGGGAAAAGTGTCTGTCTTGGCACCTCCAGTTTCACAAGTTTTCCACTTTTCTAGAAAATTTGACTAAGCAGTTGTCGGGTAATATTGCATACTGACGAAACCAAATGTATAAATCTGCTGAGGTGAGAGGAATAAACGACATTTAGTTTACAAGTTGACAATGAAACAGTAGCGCTTCATACTTAGCGAGGTAGACAGCACACACAGCTCCAGGGTGCAGATGTGGAATCACAGTGGGCAAAACCAGGTGAGGGTTGATCATATCAAGAGCGACCTGCAGTAGAAATGATCCACTTGACAATCAGATCTACTTCTAACCACTGATGTGTTCAGGTGGTGCTGTACTGACAGAAGGACAAAAAAATGTAACAAACGAGCAGCATTTCAACCACTGACCGCATGAAATCCCCGACCAGCAAGGAGCGGAGAGGCTTTGCAGAGGTCAGCCTTGTGAAACTGGACGTTGTCGGGCCACTCCTCCCCTCGTCGCACACTCCACGATGTCCTCCAGCGGTTGTAGTTAAGCACAGCTCTCCTGTAATGATCCTCCCTGACGTCTACGCTCAGCACGCTGCCCTTAGAGCCGACTGGACAAAACAAAAACACAATCAGACTCCACAATAAGAAGTTACACTTTGTCTACATGGCTTTTTTCCCTGAGGAAATGTGACATCCACCGCTTTCCTTCACATCACAGATTTGACTTTTATTAGTTTCATGAAGATTAATGAGGACAGTCAGCACTTAAGAAGTTGAGTCGTTCCCTGGACAGCAGTTCAGATGGAAATTTGATCCACGCCGTTACCCTTTATCTTTGCCTTATTATAAAATCAGTTCACATTAAACTGTTCATTTAATACGTGCTTTGTGTTCATTTAATGTGCCAGTCTGCTGTAAATCTTCTATTAATTCTTAGCTTATGGAAGCGCCTGTACTCATATCCCATTGTGTTTACTTCTATTTGATTTTTAAAAGGTATTTTCTTGTTTTTGAGCAGAAATGTACAGTTTATATTTCTCCTCTAGTGTAACGAATGGCCTCATTTTTCTTTAATTTGATGTAGCTAAATAATTCTTTCCTTTAATTTATCACCTGTCTGCATATCCACATATGTCAAATGGAAGAGAAAAAATTCTACTTTTCAAAATGATTTAATAGTGTCATAAACGTCTCCAGTGTGGCTAAACTGGGAAACTGTGCTCCCAAACATGACTTTAAACCTGCTTTTGACAGGAACAGAGACATGGCCCCCGATCCAGACCCTGACTCCAGGACACAGTCTCCCTCTGTGACATCCATCATCATTAACATAGAAGCTGCATCCTGAGGAAAGAAAAACACTCAATAGATGATCTGTCGGAAAACTCTGAAGCTGAAATGCAACTGTGTGCATATATCATTCGTTTGCTGCTCTCTACCTTAGGGTAGGCAATTGCAGGTCCCCTCTTCATATACAGCACATAATCCTCCAAACTAGCTCGCCTTATAAAGATGGGGACCCCCAGGTGAGTCTTCAGATACCGCCCTGCTGGCTGCCCGGCAATGTCATTGTGCAGTATGACCCCCCAGTTGCTCTCCAGACGGGCCCCTGTCTGCAGCTGGAACATCTTCCTAAACTCCACGCGCCTCTTTCTGCGATACTCTGCAACAAGTAGCTCTCCACAGGTAAGCAGCCTCTCCCCGGGCAGAGCCGCCCACTCCTGCGTTTCCCGGTGATGAACTGAGCCGGTGTCCGACTCCTCTGCTCCAACGGGTGGACTGTGAGCCTCATGTTCAGACTTTTTATCGACATCCTCATCCTCAACTTCTACCTGCGTGCCATTTGGGACTGATCCTTGGATGTCTGCCCCCGACTCCTGCTCTCTCAGCTGCATCACCTCATGGCTCAAGGCGTCCTGGGGCAGCAGGCCACTGATCCTCTCCAGCGGGGACAGAGGTCTCCTCTTCCTGGATGTCATCGTGGTACTCAGGCGTGAATAGTCTGAGCTGCCCTCCTTATTATCGTTACGCTTCACAGCAGCAGCTGAAAAAGTTCTTGTGTCTTTGACATTTTCAGTAAGTTTCACGAGTAAATCCCTGTGCCGGCTGTGTCTCTGACTGGATGCCCAAATTGTCCGCGTTCTGTGCGTAAACACAAGCCTGTGGAGCGCGACTTTCAGAGCCATTACGACATTTTAAAAAAGCCACAAAGTGAAGGCTGTGGTGTCGATCCCATCCAGTGAAGAAAGCGGAAAAACCTAGAATGACACAAACACAGAGTGTCGACCTGCGGAATAAAAGCCAAAGCAAGGACACATTAAAGCCTGCTGAAATGGAACTTACACTGTAAAAGCTTTCAATCGGTTTACCTCCGTTTGTCGCCAACCCGGCTGTTTAGGGACTCAAGGAGGACACCATGCTGGACACTCACATGTGCACAACGTCACAATTAGGCGACTGCTGTAATGATTAGAATCTACCGGCAGAGGGCGATGTTGTAACTAGTATGCCTCATTCAAAATATGATTTGAAAATGTAAAATAAAATGTCATTTTGTATGATCACGCCTGATTTAATGTTCCAAACTTTTCGAAGAATAGACTTTTTATTACGCTGTGACTTTGAACGCATTAGATTATCTTTCAAACTGTTTTCATCAACAGATTTTGCTCTACTTTACAAACATAATTTCTCACTAAATTTCACAATAAAAATGTTTTCAACAACAGCAAATTTATTTAAATCATTATCATTTTAATAAATGAAAAAGTTAATTTTTGTTAACACTTTTGTTTTATTTGGAAAAAAAATGTATTCACAAATGTAGGTTTGTTGATGGAGCGTATAGCATGGAAATTTGTTTCTGCCAATGGGGGGGGAGAATGCCATTCATAACTTGATATTTGGAGTTGGGTGTCTTATTTCAAGTTTATAAGTCACACTGAAGCGTGATCAGAACTATCAGAATATTTATTTAAAGCTCTTTAGTCTAAAAATAAAGCAGCCCACAAGTTATTCTCTTAAAAACTAGTTATAAACTTAGATTTTTAGTTTAGCTCTGACCCCTTTTTTACTATTTTATTGCTTTGTACAAGTTGAGTCTGTTTTTGGCTTTTTATGTTTGAATTTACTTTTTATATCTCAACCTGTGTTATTGTTCAGTGAGAGATGATCTGCCATTTGTTGTTAATTTTTTAATACACACTTTATATTTTATCTTGATGTTTAGCACAATAAAAGGAGGAACAATGGGCAAACAATGAAACTTAAAATAAGTATTTAATGAAAGTAAAACACTTGATTTTAGTATTTTAGTATTCATAAGAAAAATTGAAAAGACTTCAAACTAAATTTTGGGTGTGTATGCCAACAATAGGTTTAATTTGGCACCAAGACACCATAATCTTTATATTTCTCTTCATACACACTTTTCATGTTTAGTTCAAATTTCCAAAATTACCAATTATGTGTCTATTTGTTTCTTCAAATAAATATACAAGAACAGTGGAAATATAGGTAGTTAGTAATAAATTAAAACATTAACCTCATTGCACAGCCTGTTCTACAGCTGAGAATATAAAACCCTAACGCTTTTGAGCTGTAAGTTGTAGAATTTGCAAATTTGGAACAACTTTTAAGGTGGAAACAACTTCAAACAGCAACATGTCTAAAAGGAATATTTCTGTCTTCTTGATGTTTAATTTCATATGACATTAATATTTTTTAAAATTTGTGTTGAGTTTGTGTTATTTACAACAACAAAAAAGTTATATCATTATTATTATTTATGAACTTTCTTACACACATAAACCTGAATGCAGACATGTGCTTTGGAAGAGTTCATTTGTTGGTGATGCATTCAAGAGCAGGCCTATAGAAGAAATTTACAGTGTGGGGATATGAGGGTCCTATAGGATGATGCAGAGATAAGTACACTACAAATTGTGTTATTTATAGGTAGTTGTAAAATAAATTGGAGCACCCGAGTTACGACTTATTTTGTCAGTACAAGTAAATGCATTGACCGATTGTAAAGTCTGATATTTACAACTAAGGATATGCTGGCTTTGGAGAGAAACATGAACACAGCATAAATCAACCTGCTTGTTGTCTGGAAGGAACTGGATTTCTGTATTTACGCTCCCCCGCAGATATGTGTTGGCTAAAAATATAAGAAAGGAAAGAGCTGTTATTTAAAATCCTACATTTAATTAATTTAAATCATCTTTATTTTATTTTCCATTGATGAAAAAGGAAGAGAGATATTCTTTTTTTAATTATAAGGTGAAATAAAATACTTATTCCAGAGTATATATGTCACAATTTTTTTTTTTTTATGTTGAACATGCGGTATTAATAATACAGCACAATGCTGCATTGGTTTGCCTCACAGCAAGAAGGTCCTGGGTTCAAATCCAGGCTAGGGCCTTTCTGTGTGGAGTGTGTGGGTTCTCTCTACACACGCAGGTTAATTGGTGACTCTAAATTGGCTGTAGGTGTGACTCTCTCTGTGCTTTCTACACTACCTATTTATTTACCAAGGTTTGGCTCACTTCTTTTTATCTTTGATCATTTTATATAAAAATATGTGGGGTGCATGTAGAACATTTTTAGTATTCACATGAGGGTTATAACCACGAAATAGAAAAAATACTTGATTAGTACCACATGAAATACAAAATAAAGAGTAGTAAGAGGAAACCGACACAAATCCAACTGGCTATTGTTGACTCTTGCACTTATACTTGGCAAGAGAAAGGACTGTTGAGCAGAGCAGTGGTTATGTAGCTGCAAAGATTATGACGATATGACTAGGGTTAAAGGTCCACTTGACTGTGGAAACTCAGCTGATGAGAAGTTGGTTTTTTTTCGGGCTAATTGTTTTACTGTAAGAAATCATAAAGTGCGAACAGTTATTGACGACTAGGAGGCAGTAATGCAACCTGAAATGTTGCCTGCTGCCGGGAAAACCCAAAGAAGAGCGTAATCCGAAGCGAGTGGGAGGTGCTGGGACCAAGTGCGCATGTGCTCAGAGGGCCACACGTGGGTTGTGTACACCACAGCGCACGCACGCACGCAGACGCAAGTAGCGCTTCAGAAATGGCGGCCGACGGTGGCAGTTCTTCGCTGCAGCTACCCTGCGTTTTTTCACCTAAATCACGACAGTTCTTAGCGTTGTGTGCCCAGGATGGCAGACTTCGCATTTGGAACACAGATAGTAAAACAATTCACCAGGAATACGTGCCTTCAGCTCATCTGAGTGCCACCTGTACGTGCATAGCCTGGGGACCATGCCGGACAGTCAAGGTACGTGAGGCTGTTGTTAGCTTCAGCAGCTAGCGAGGCCTGAATAAAGCTGCATTTGACAAGGTGGTATAAAGGAGCAGTTGTTAAATCAAGAGAAGTGCTACTTTTCAAAGAGTGAAGTTTTTACTCAGCGCGGAAGGCCCTGACGTTTGCCGTTTGAAGTGCTTTACGGAGCTGACCTACGTGGCTAGCACCGGAGCCACGTTAGCAGGTCGCTAGTTTTCCACAGCTGCGAAGAGCGCACATGTTAGTCCCACATGGTGGTCCAAGTAAATAACGAACGTTTCTTAATTCCGTATATCATGGCGAAGTTGGTCTAAACAACTCAAAAAGGGGCGACTTTAACTAAAAGAGATGTTTTTCTTTGTCTTTAAATAGTTATTGTGAATTAACGAGTTATTGAAGTTAGCATCAGCTCAGCGGAGCTTTAGCGGCGTGTGCCACCATGACACTTCTAGAAGCAGGGGTCCGCTAGCTGAACCTCAGTTCATCGGCGGGTAGTTTGTTAAAAGTTTGTTAAGAGGTCAAAGTAAAAATAAAATGAGCCCTGAAATCGAAGTACCGCAGTTTATATTCTGCGGATGATAACTGGTACTGGAAAACTAGTTTTCTGTTCTCGGAATCAGTTTTATGATTCTTTTAAATGTCTTTAAGACGAGAAATCGTTTACAATTTTTACTTTAGCAGTCACTGTGCTGCCATAGAATTGGTTTAATATTTGGAACCATAGTGCTAGGCACCAAGTCCGCCATAATTAGTGATGCACTGGTCCTATTTTCAGTCCCCATACAGATTCCTGGCTTTGACTATATATTACTATTGACTTGCTACTCAGTGCCACACGTTGTAAAGCAATATTTCTTCACCGTTGTGTTTAATAAAATATCATGCTTGAGTTGAAATTGTTTTAGACTTGTTACTATAAAGTGTATGTATGGATGTATATTTTGAACAGGACCTGAAAATATTAATTCTAATTGATTTACGTTATTTATAATGTCATCGCCCTAATTGTGCTTTGTGTCAGGAGGGGCCTCAGAGGAAAAAGAGGAAATCAGAGGCGGTGCAGGTGGAGGAGAAGGCTGACCTGTTGGCGATGGGCACAGCAGCTGGAACTGTGCTCATCTATAGTACAGTAAAGGGAGCACTGCATTGCACCCTGGTGAGTTTGGGGACCATACATGCTTTGTAAAGAATGGCTTGTTTGCAACCTTATGCAGGATGAAAAGTGTCTTGTTCTTTTGTTTGTTTGTATTTTTGTGACTTTGTGTATTTTTTTGCATTACACTCACTTTTTTTTTTATATAATAGGAATAGTTGTTTACAGTTGCTGACTTTGCTTATATGTGTGCCAGGATGGAGCGCACAGTGGAGGAGTCAACTGTGCCCAGTGGCACCCCAAAGAAAGCTTATTATACAGTGGTTCAGATGACACAAACATTGTAGAGTGGGACCTGCAGACAGGCAAGACAAGAAGGTCAGTATCTACTTTCCCCTTGAGATAGTTTGTTTAAACCAAGAAGAAATGACCAAACACTGATCAAAACATTTCCTGTAATGATTACTGGTTAAAAAGGGGACACATATTAAATCTGTTTTAGTTTGTTAGCCTGAAAATTACTTCTGATGTTTCCTATTAGGTTCTCTTTATTTGTTCATGCTGCAACGCAGCTTATTCAGCTATAATACAATTAGTTGCCATGGTTTTATAAAAACCTGTTTTACATTGTTTGATAGATATCCCTTTAAATTCACACAATGTTATCTAGTAATGAATTTGTCAGAATTTGTATTTGTGCAGACAGTACTGTTAGAAAAGTACAGTGGATGGTGTCATACTGTCAGAGGTTTCTTTAACACATTTGGACTTGAAGTTCTTCCTACATTCAAACAAGACAATACTTAGAAGCATAAAAATAAATCTGTGAGCACTTGAATATTAAGAGAAGTTCTAAATAAATCTTTGTGACAAAACAAGTTTGTGCGAGAAACACTTTGAGAGTTCACGCCTGAAAATCTGTTTTTCAAAAAAGAAGTCACATTGTGGGTATAAATCATGTCCTTCTTAAACTGTTTACATTTTTGACACTATAAACTGTCCTTCACATACAGCGTATATTATATACCTCTTAAAATTTAGCTATTTCAGAAAGCACATTGCTTTCTTGATTTTCCACCTGTAGAAACAACACTAGTGGTGTGAAAAGTAAGAACGTGGTTCCAGCTTAAGCGGGCCCGTCTTTCACAGACCCGCCAAGGACTAAAATACACCAGTATCATTGAACATTATACCGTCAGACATTTACTATCACTATATTTCATCATGAAAGCCTCTTGTCTGGTGACAGATATATTAGCTACACAGGCACAGTCAGCAGCAACAATCATGAGCACTAATGTCACCATGAATCTTCACTTGATGCTCAGTAAAGCCTATTCGAGGTGCACAAAGTGGGTTGGAGAGTGTTTGTTTCTTCCTGTTATTGGGGGAGAGTACCAGTAAAGAGTATGCTGTTGGCCATAAACCTTTAGGTTCATCACTTCAGTAGGAGAAAGAATAATGCAGTGATAGAAAACACAAAGGTGTTTCTCACACATCACACTTCACAAGTCTTCTTTTTGTTGGCGCAGTTAGTGGAGCACAGTCCCTTCATTTTCTTCTAACTGCTTGCATCAACCAAAGAATTCTACTTTGGTCATCGTGTGGCCAGCTGTCTGGAGTTTGTCAAAGTGGTGAAAGTGCCATTCAGGTCCAGCTTTCTACATCGATCTTTGCTAACCTTAAAAAGCCTAAAATGCTTTTTCACTTTGTGCTCACTAGAGCGGTTTGTGGTTTAAGGACTAAGAAAAGGGTGTTGTTGTTTTTTTCTAGCCGTTTGTAAAATGGTGAATGGTTTGCTAAAATGTAAAGCTGATCACCAAGAAAGAGGAGAGAAAAGTGCTGTGATGTGGTTTCTATGACATCAAGAAGAAAACTTGGAAAAAACTTAAACTTGGGAGATGTAGTCAGCTGCCTCTCCAATGAGTCTTTCACCCTGCAGTTGGTGACTGCAGACCTTGTTCTTCTCTTCAGTTTCAGCAAGCTTCACTTCTCCTGCATGACAGTACTCTGCCTCATGCAGGTTCTGGTTGGTGATTAACATCTACCCACACCAGATATGTGTGGGTAGATGTTAATATACCATTGCAGCCCGCCGCGGTTAAGTCGTTTTATGGGAAAGGCTAGTGGTGAACCTAAAGTTGTCATTGTCTCTCTCACAGTAAGTGGAAGGCAGACCGCACAGCGGTGACCAGTTTGTGTGTGAGCCCTGATGGTAAACTGCTGCTGTCAGCTGGACACATAATCAAGATGTGGGACTTGGACACCAAGGAAGTTTACAGGGTGAGCTAAATTCCACTTTCTTTTTTTATCAGATATAAGTCACCTTATAAACTCTGTTTTAATGCAGATATGTTGTCACACTCCAGAAGAGTCAGTATTGTTATTATAGTGTTATAACAGTACTTTACTGAGATGTGAACTCAGCTGTTTTTTGTTTTTTCCTTACAGAAATTCACAGGCCACTCCACAGCTGTGACGACCCTGCGCTTTGCTACCACACGACCCCCTGACAGCAATGGCCTCTACTTTCTGTCAGGTGCTGCCCATGATCGACTGCTCAGTGTATGGTAAGAGTTGATCTTCAGTACTTTTGATGTTGTGTAATTAAGTGCATGTATGAAAATGCACTGCCGTCAGATTTGCATAACTTAATTCGAAGCTATCTTACTGAAGGCAAGTACGAGAAGATGGAAAGGACAAGAACTCGGTGGTGTCCTTCACACTGACGGATGAGCCGCAGCACATTGACCTCGTTACATCCAACAGCAAGGAAGAGGTAATGCATTACTCTCCTGTATGTTAAATTATTTGCAGTCTGTCTTTAACAGGGTAAAAGATAATAACTTGGAACAAAGGCATGGACTAATAATATGTCGATATTGTTCTTCTCAATCAGAAAATGAGAAAGTGCATTCATACATTTATTTTAGCAAACAATGATTTAAATAATTTGCTAAAATGTTTCTTCTGCACTGAGACGATGTTAGAACTTTTGTTTTTAAATATTTCTTCATGATAGTTCTCGTGTGTGAACATTTTGTGCTTTTCTTTTGTGTGTTTTACAGGCGGTGAGGCTGGCAGTGGTGTGTAAGGATGGGCAGTTGCACCTCTTTGAGCACTTTTTAAATGGGTAGGTTCTTAAAACACTAGTTTTATACAAGGCAACGTATGGCAGTGCAAGGTAATGGCATGAAATATTTTGGCAACAGGCAATCATCTTCTGCTCCTAAGCACGGTTTCAAATGTGGCCAAGAGCTTAAAAGGCTGTGTTGCTCTTTTCTTAGAGACTCAAATACTACGTTGTTTATAACATCCAAGTGGCTTCAAACAATCTTTGATCTTACACAATTGCAAAGTGGACAGGTTAAAAAAAAAATAAAACAAATCCTGACTGCATTTATCAAACCATAGACTGCAACAGAGCCATAGAGACTCAAGAAAGCATGGACCGACTGCAGCCTAATAAGACCAACATGTGCACGAGCATTAACACTAGCACCATGATTAAAAAGCTAATAAAAGTGAGAAACAGAAGGGCAGCATGAAAAATAAATAAATGTGTGTTTTGACACGAGCAGGTAGCAGAGTGTCCTTGGCTGAGAGCAATAAAGAGAAGAATGAGTTGCACTGCACAAATAGCGCAAACTGGAGAGCTGCTAAGCAAAATTTTAGCATAAAAACATTAAACTCTACTCTTTAGAAAGATGTGTTTCAGATCAAAAATTCTTAAAAACGATGCAATACATATATTTGTTCAGTTTTTCTTCCTGGACATCATGAAAGAGCTGACATTGTCTCAGCCGCTAAATAGTCATCAAAAAAGCAGTTGCCTTCACTCCACAGTAGATGGACTTAAAGTTTCCTTTGTTGTCGAGGATCCACAAGACCCACAAGGTGTCAGTTTTACAACAGTTTTTACTGTTCACTAAAACGAGGACAACAATGAATGGATTTACTGTAATCTCAACATTGAGTGTCAAAGTAACCCTCCAAAAGCCAGTTGCTCTCTTGCAGCTTGTTGTTGTCCAAGTCATTGATTGTGATGATTGAGAGAAGACTGGCTCACAGAGGACTTTGTGTAACCTCTGTTGCTAATTGTTCAATTAAATCCGTCAGCATCAATCTCCACCCAGCAGTTTTCAAGGTCCCTCAAAAGAACCACTCCTAAAAGAGATCCTACAACCAGAAAGCCAGACTGTTGTTCCACTTTATCTAGCTTAATAGTGTGTATGCCTCTCTCTTTGTACTCTTGTAATAAATTATAAAGACACAAATTTTTCTAGTGTAATATACTTTAATCTGAGACTTTGTGGCACCAGTGCCATCCTTTTGAAAAATTAGAGCTCTGAAAATTGATGCATTTGTAGCTGAGAGGTCCTCTGTAACCCCTTTTCCATTAGTACCTACTCACCAAGGTTTTCAGGGTTTTCCATTAGGTCATAATACCTGTACCAGATACTGCAATAGTACCTGCTCGGCCGGGGTTTTAAGTGATCCGAGTAGGTACTAAAATGTGATGGCGTCAGACAGCATGCCACCGATTGGCTGGTCATTGACATCCCTCAATGAGTCGTGAGCGTGTCGTTCACGAAAAATGAAAAACGCGTTGTATTTTTTGTAAAACCTGGCAATGAGGGAAATGGCCAAAAACCAACGCTGTGGTCTCTGTGGGTGGCTATGGGCAAATGTGTGCGCAGTACTACAAAATTGAAAGTGTGTCACATGGATTCAAGTTTGTATATATTAAATAACACCAAGTACATGTTCAGCAATTTTGTATGCTGTCTATCCTGATGGTTGGTTTGTCCCCTCAGCCCCTGTAAGAAGCCCATGGCACCATCGTGTACGGTGCAGATGTCAGACACAAAGGAGTCCCCGATGCCGATCCCACTGCTAGCAGCTGTGCTTGGAGCGGACACTCGAACTGTGATGCTGGCATACGGCAGCCACCTACAGCCAGTAATGGAGAAAGTGGTGAGTCTCCTGAAGGACACAGAAATACAGTGTTATATAATAAGTAACCTGGAAAGCCATGTGTTTCTTTTTTATAGCTAATATGGCAGTTCTTTCCTCTTATACAGGAAATATTTTAAACTAATTTACAGTCTTTATTTAATCTGGGGAGTTTAATGAACTAAGTTGATGTCCTGGCATATTATCTTGTACAGTTTAATTAATAAAAGCTACTTTTGGCTGCTATCTTATTCACAAGGAGTCATATTTGATTTGGCAGTTCAATTTTTTTATTTTATTTTATTAAATCTACACTCGGCGCCCTTCCTGACACAGCCCCAAAGGGATTTGTGTCTTCTCTCAGGATCAAATTAGGGATCTCTTGTTTATTAGGCAAATGCATAAACCACTACACAAACATGTGTTGAAGCATGTGAAATACATGAACACCCTTTCAGCCACGCGTGGGCTTTCAGTAACCTGAAATGAGCTGCATGTTTTAATGAGCACCCGGATCACTTGAACAAAAAGTCATGGTGGCATTCCTGTTGTGTCCAATTAAATTATGTTTAAATATTACTTTATTAAAGACTGCATCGGTATGAATACATGTACTAGGATTACCAGAGACGCATTTTGACAGTTCTGTTTCTGATTTGCACTGTGATGCATTTCAGTTATTCCCAGTTTGGTCCCTCACTTTCGTAAAGTGTATGTGAGGGACACGGGCAGGTCAAGCTTGGTGGCGACAGCAGAGTGTCTATACCTACTAAAGCTGTAGTCTCAAGATTGGCCAAATTATCACTGGTCACACAGTCACCAGGATTGCTTTCAGAAGAAGAAGAGCATGGCACCATTAGCCTTACAGGATTGGTCAATAATTATTTGGCAGCACAAGAACGGAGCACCTGTGGAAACAGCTTTGGACTTCAGAAGATCCGCAAAGACCACAAAAACCACGCTTTACATAAATGGTAACAAAGTGAAATCGTATTATCAAATATGTGGGTGTTCACATCCAACTGTTCTCTCTGAGGACGCTGGATCGGACTGTGCACTCGCCTGGTAAAATGTCTTTAGGAGCACAGTAGAGAGCTTTTTGTTGCTATGCTTTTGGAGTTGTTTTTCTCATTTTTGTGTCTTTTAAAACTCCTCTTATCCTTTGCCGTTGGTTGATTGTCACCAAACAAAATTTCATTGCATCTTTCTACTCTGACAAATATAGAATGTTAATTCTTGAGTATTACAAACGCCGTCATCTTCAAAGAGGACATCTGTGTGGCTGCGGTTTATTTAAAAAGGCTGGCCAAACAGCTGAAGTAAACTTTGCGAACAGGCAGCGAGGCACATCTCGTCCAGCTCTAGGGTCGATTGGTAGTATTAGTTATGGGAACATTAAGCTGGATGATTGGTGTTCTCTAATTAAACAAATGAATTGATTTATTGATGGGAATTGTTTATTTTTGTTCATGACATGAAAGCACATAAGTTATTCATTAATATTTCATGTGCTGCTATCACCAGTTGATGTAATTATAGGCTGGTGCACACTTGCCAGCAACGTGTCTCTGGTTATCATTTCATTCTAAAATGTGATGTTCAAATGATTTAATACAATCCAAGTAATTACCTTATATTTTTGTTTATAAGTGCTT
>VOQK01011212.1:25462-36616 GCA_015052645.1 Benitochromis conjunctus | reverse complement strand
TCATACACTGGCACATTTTGTTAATTAAGGGATAACATATAAATGACAGATCACTGTCGCTTTGACAGACTGCTGCATATCTCATGTCTGAAAAAAGGACTTGGAGGTGATGAGCGCTCGACAGTATACAGCTGATAAATAATACAGTGTTGTTTTTGTCCGTAATATCCATCAGGGTTGGTCACACTTACCTGTCAACCTTGTTTCCTCTCATCTGTGCAGGAGATCAACACAGCAGAGAGACATGTGTGTTTGACCCGGGATGTTCAGACCACTTTGTCCCTTTCCATGGAAACCACAGTCTCCAAGGTAACAATCAAGTCTTCATTTTCTTCACTATGTCAAGAAGACTGGTCTGGGCAGGTTATTTGCCAGTCTATGTGCACTCTAGATAAACTCCCAACAGTTCGAGTCACAGAAGAAGAGGGTAAAAAAAATAAATAAATAAAAAGTTATGAAATTGCTTCTTCCAGGTGAAAACTCCAATTGTGAATGCCAAGAGCAAAGTGCTGGTCCCGGGACTTCCTGGTCACCAAGCCCCACTTAAAGGAACCTCACAGGGATCAGAGAAGAGGAAAAAAGATACAGACACCAAAGAGGTAGGCTCAGACTCCGGATGAATATGTCTGTCTCTGATTCGGACAGCTTTTTGGCTTCGGCCCCAAAACAACAAAATGAGCATAAATGTTTTCACCACATTGTTGGCTCAGTGATTAGTCACACACCAATCAGTCAGGAGAGGGTCTTAACAGGTGATTCATTATGAGAAGGACATGGTTACACTGAAAGCGCATACATCCTCATCTAACCCACTCAAAAACCTGTTTAATGATAATGCATCTGATCATTTGTCACCCTGCAGTAGAGGGTTTTTTTTTTTTTTCTTTTTCTTTTTTCTTAAACCACCGCTGCCTCATTCGACATTGTTCATTCATTCGAAAGGTTCAGAAACCTGAAACTCTCGCAAAGGTTAATCACACTTAATAAAATGTATGCATATGTGGTATTTAAGTGTTACAGATGTTTCTGTTTTTGATGTAGTTTTGGTACTAAATTCTGTTTTTAAGCTTGCAAACCCCTTGGTTAAGATAACTCTGCTCCTCTGCAGATGTCAATAGCAGAGCGACTTGGTGAAATTGATCTGTCTACAATCTCTGAGAAAGGAGCATCTAAAGGGACGGCTTCGTTACAGACAGACAATTTTGCAGTACTGCTGGTGCAGGGCCTGGAGAGCAATGATGCCAACATCCTGAATGTAAGTTCTCCTTACAGAGTCTGAGCGCAGACGTAAAACTTCGAGCTTGAAAACAATCTCGGTTGATTCCGGTGATAAAATTCAATATCAACCCCCAAAACATCTTTCAAAAAAAAAAAAATCTTTGAAACCAACTCTGAAAGTGTAGACTTTGATCAACTTTCCACAGTAATGCGGGGTGAATATAAATAGAGCCAGTTCTTCTGGCATGTCTTGGGTTTAACGTTAACTTGTTCTGTGCAAACTTCTTTTCCCTTTCCTCCTAAAGAAAGTTTTCCAGACTCGCAAAGAGATGGTAATAAAGAAGACGGTGGCTCGGTTACCCCTCTCTGCAGTTCTACCATTAGTGGAACAAGTAAGTGTCCCCTTTATGGGCAAAAACAACAACTTGTGTTCCTGTGAAGGGATGGGAATGTCATGATTTGGCTCCACAATCAAATAACAAAAGCTAGACAAATGTTGCACAACCTGTGTGGCACTGTGATATTAGAAGTTTTTGGCTTTCCATTTTTTATCTCCCGTTTGTACCGTAGCATCTACGAGCTAAGAGTCTTGAACTTCCCATTTCTACTATAAAGCTACATTAACCTGCATGTGTGTTTAGTCCTGTTGTGAGCATTTGTAAGTGAAGTGTTAACTGGAGGTTTTAATAAACCCTGTATCTCCTCTGCAGCTCACGAAGAGGCTCCAAGGGCACCCGTTTATGTAAGTGAAAGCTTGACGGATCAGCTCGGCATTTAATTAGCTTGAGTTCAGTGTTTGTCCACATCAGACATTAGTCACTGATGCAGTTATTTGTACTGCTGCTTTTTATTCTGCACGCCTCTGGCATATGGCATCATAGCGAGTGCTGCAAGAATGAGGCCAAAGCTAAGAAATGAGCTAAAATACATGCACGAGTAAATTCCTCACGTGTGAATTTTGAAGTTAAGGCGTGCTACATTAAAGGGGTTCGCTATCAAACAGCTAAATGAAACTATGGAAAGCTGTTGGGAGACTTTCACGGAGCTTGAGGTCATGTGACTGTGATGTATTTTGTTTATAGTGTATCATTGGCATTTTACTTTTGGAAATTACATTTATGCTTCAAAAAAATCTTTGTAGATTATCCTGCTGAACAAAATGCTCAAGGGTCATAATCCTTTATTTCCCACGGAGCTTGTGGGAAAACTGCTATGTAACTGTCCCTGCCTCACTCTGGATATGAAACAGGGCTGGTCCCTTTGCTTGACAGCACATACATTTGTTCTTTCTTACAGGGCAGTCTTAATGGTACGGTGGCTCAAGGCTGTACTTATGCACCACACATCATACCTAACATCGGTGAGTTCACTCTGCCTGCACTCGCTTTAATACCTGCACTGTCATTTGTGTAGTGACACACGCCAACAGCACTTACTGATGCATAAGGCCAGAAAGCAGCCATTCATATTTAATGAATGCATATTGGGATGTAGATTCACGGTCTCTGACCATCAGCGTGACTCTGACTAAAAATATCTTCACAAGCAGGAGGCGCTTTGATTGACATGCAGCTTTCTGACCTGCTGTTTATACCACTCTAAACAAGAGGAAAACTAGCTTTTTGTTGACCCTTCTGCTTCCACAAAACAGCTGGAATGTCATTATACTTTTAAATTCAAGCTGAAGCCTGGCCTCGTTCATGTAAATATCAGCTGAAAGGAATGGTTAGCAGAGGAGATAAAGCTTTGGCAGAAGCCACTTTGGGTGCTTTCTTGTTGTCTGCTGAAATGTTTTTACCTTCAGCTGATCCATCTGTGTATCCAACAGCTGCCAGACCTTGTTACCCAGCTGGGAGTCCTTTATCACATGATTGAGAGCAGAGTGAAGATGTTCCACAAGCTAACAAAGCTGCATGGGAAGCTTTATCTCCTAATGACACAGGTAAGTGCCAGCATATGCAGTGTTGTGCACAGTATCATTAGCTTTAAGTATTTTCAAATGACTGGATTTTGAGTGTTAGAGGGGTGAATTGCGTGTCAGGGACTGCTTAGACGGCTTCCCTCATGAAGCTGTTGTCTAGCAGCACCCTTAAAATGCAGAATGTCCTCACCGCTCACTCTTGTTTGACATTTAACTGTGACATACATCAAGTCCAGGATCCACTGTGAGATAGAGGCATGGTTTGCATTTGAGGACAAATGAAGGATGAATATATTGAATTGTGTCAAAATAATAAAAGCCCAATGCTTTTCTGTTTAGATTTATTTAGGGAGGAAAGTTTGAATGGAGTTTTTTTTTTTTTTTCTTTCCCTTCCTGCAGTTATGCTCCTGTAGGCAATGTCAGTTTTACATTATGTTCTTCCAGTAATGTGTATATAATGAAGATCCAGTTTACTAGTAAATATTACGGCTTACTCCTTGAGGGAAAGACTTCTTTAAATAGGCCGTGTATAAATAACAAATGTGCTGATGTATGCACAGTGATTGTGTTGTGTTTCAATGTATTGTTGAGTAGCTGCATAACATTTGTTTAAAATCACCCCCAGAAGTCTGTGTGTAGACTTAGGAAGCTTTAAAGATTGGAAACATGTCACTGTAGTAGCAAAAATCGAATGATAAAGAGAAACTTGGCTGTCCAAAACAAAGGGTCTTTCTTTGTATACACAGTAAGAATGTGGCGCGTCGTTCAAATCAGTGTTTGAGGACTACAGTCTGACTTCACAGGAGCTTTCTTTATCCTTATCACACAAAGAACGCATGTCATTTTCTTTTCCCCCCACGTCTGCTCGTACACACCTGGGACCCGTGAGGCTGTGAAGACGCAGGCAGAAAAGTTTGCATGTTGTTTCTAAACATTTGGTGACTGCTTTGAGAGCTCCAGGTGATCAGTTTTGTAAAACTGAACTCGGAACTTTGTATTGTTGGGCGTTTGATCCAGTAAGATCCTTTATTTATCCCTCAGGGGAAATTATTTTGCCACAGCAGCCTTAAATGCAAACCACAAATCCTGGAACTTAAATTACCCAAACAAGATAAGTAGCAGACATATCAGACGGTGGTGTTAGACAGTGGTGTAACTACACTGTAACAAACAGATGTCACACTGTGTATGGCGAATTTTATGCAGATACGAAAAAAAATCACATCCTTTAATGGTTTATTTCACAGCGTAGTAAATAATCAGCCATCTGTAATGTAGTGTAAGAATAGAATGTATATAGTTGAGATAAATATATCTGTAGTAGTGTGACATTTTTCTCAGGCACATCCAATCAAGCAGTCTGATCGTGCACACACCAGAACAGTTTATGCTATTTGTGTCCATTATAGCTCCTGAATGTATATAATGAGGACTCTCTGGCAATCTACACTTTTAGTAATAAGATGACGTCTGCTCGTCATGGCAGTTTCTTTAGATTCCCAATGTGGCACAAACATGTACACACAATCATTTTAGTTTGTCAGTTTCAGGTTTGGTTTGTGTATTAAAGTAAATAAAGTATTATTTATTCTTTTGTTTTTGTTTTCTTAGTAAAACCAATAAAATCAGTACCCCACCTGTTTTGTCTAGTTGTAATTACAAACTGCGCACGCACAGTAATGCTTTATAATTATGTGATATTGAAAACCGTTTAAGTGAAAAATAATTTTGCTTATAGGTAGAACAGCAAAACGCGTTTAAACACCGTAAGTCATGTTTTTAATGTTGAGTTTAAAAACAAAAACCAGTCCTGTGCTGGATCTAAAACTGTTCTCCCTTTTACCACTAGATGGCGACAAGTGACAGCAGCAACATGGTTTCAGATGTTGACCACACAGCTAAGCTGGTGTATGAAGACGGTGAGTGTTTGTGCTTCTGTTTAGTGTCACTAACCTCCCAAATCTCAGCTTTCTCCCTTCACACTTGCCTCTCTTGTGGCATCAGTTCCTTCAGATTTCATGCAGATCATTGTGACCTTGGCCAGTAATGCCGTCCATCGAGCGCACGGTGTGGTAGCTGACTGGATTAAAACAATCATCTTTTTTTCAGCCTGTACTCTCTCTCTTGTACATTTTCAATGGGTGATTGACTGGATTGACTTCCTGAAAGTGATGGAGTGCAACAGGTCACATCGATGCCCTGCTTAAGTCTCTGCATTGCTACACTATTGTCTTCTCATTATTTTGACTGGCATTCGTTATCTTGTCGTTTCACCTCAACTCATCTGGGACTGAAGACTGCGCTGAATAGGTTAAGATTTATGAAAACAGCGTTGGCCATCATGCAGCCACTCTTGGCAATGCATTGCACGGAAACATGACTCCTGTTGCCTGGCAACCTGACCGGCAGCGTTCAGATCCTCCCCTTTGAGCGAACAACAAGGCCCCGCTCTGTTCACTCTCATTTCTCATTACCGTACTGTATAAAACGCTTTATTGAGCCACATAGAAAATTGGCTTTCATGAAATAATTAACCTGCGCCTTGAGTTCCAATATCCTCGTCAGTGGTCCAGGATGTGAAGGTTCATTGAACAAATAAAAAAAAAAAAGTTAATAAAAGAAGCTGATGAACAGGAAGCAGAACTTTGTTCTGAGTGTCAGGAATGACGCTGTGCTCTGAGCTTATTATGGGTCCAACGTGGGAATCTGACAGGAAGCTTTAAACTGCCAGACTAGTTAGCCAGTCCTATTTTTTTACAGTAGGAAAAGGAATGATTAAGCCATCGCTCTGCTTCCTAATTGTGTTAATTGTTGTTTGTACGAGTAACATTAATTATACATTGATTAGTCTCAGGCACGATGCAGATAACACTGCCAGTTAGAAAATTGTATTTGTCATTTTGTTACATAAATGCTGCGTTTTCACAAATGGCAAAAAACAAACAACTTTTTATCCCTGACTCCAAACAAACGCTCACACAATGGCTAAGAACATCCTACGAGGATGATCGTGCGCTTCAATTTGTGTCCACTTTCCTTTACATGGTTTGTAAAATGGAGCTTTCTTTAATGTCAGCCAGTGTCATTACCGAAGAGCTGACCAGCCTCCTCTCGCTACTTGGCCTTTTAGACTGTACATAAAAGATGGATGTAACTAAGACAAATGCTGCAGTACTTAATTGCCTGAACTCTTTGTTCTGGGCAGCTGGGGACAATGGCTCTTGAACTTTATCTTACTTAATCTGACCTCTGTGATATCTTTTCTGATCAGTTTATGGTCGGAGTTGCTCATTTCAGTTCATGAAAAACAGCATGTTAACTTTTAAAATATGGTAATTGAGTCAAATGGGAGGATAAGGCCAGGTAGGGCTGCCACGATTATTTTGATAGTCGACTAATCAGATCATGCATCTATTGGACGTAAAACATACAGCTTATTGCACCAGCATGCATCTGCTCTTATATAACTATCATTAGCTTACAGCTTGAAGTGTTTAATTGTATGTGCCAACTAAAAAATATAGACTAACCGACTAGTCTAAAACCAAGAAACACACACAGATATCGATCTACATTTGAGAACCGTTTGATGGACAATGTGGAAAAACTGGCTAAACAAAGGTATTTGAAACCATTCATCAAAGTCTTCAATAATGAAGACGTTGCTGCTTATCTGTGCAGCATCTCGCATTGTGAATTGCAGGGAAGATTCTCAACTACTGTGCATTGCGCTGTTGAACACTTACATACTCTAAAAGCATTTAACGGCTTGTTTTATAAAATCCTGAACATAACTTCATGTAATCATGTTGACATTGTGCTGTTGTAATTTTTACTTACTGAGGCTTTAAAAAGCATTGATTTTTGTTTTTTTAAAACGAGGCAGCAGCCCTTTTATGATGTCGTCCTCACCGTGCCCCATATATTCACGCTGATTACTCCTCCCTGGCTTTACTGTTGGACAGCATGTAAGCATATTTACAGTTATGACACATAGCAGCAGAGTGTTTGGCGAAGTCTGGCTGGTCAGTGTGCAGGCAGCAGACAGTGACTGGCTGAGGTAATGGGACAGATAGACCCATCAAATCATAATGACATCCAACACTCCTGCATCATAAAGTTCATATTGTTGTCACAGCTAAATGGTCCTGCTGTAGTGTTGAAATGCAAATACCTTCCTTCACGCTGTATGAAATGTAAAGACCTGAAGCATGAAACACTTCCTTCTTTCCCTCCTTCCCTTTTTTCTCTCTTTATTACCTTTGTGGAAGGTTTGTGTTCGTGTGGAATAAAAACTTGTTTAGCTTTGTCAGCTGATTGATTTGTTTTCCTTTGCCTGTGTTTTCCAGAATCATCTGATGAAGACGAGGCCTCTGGTGATGAAGGTCTTCTCGATGAAGACTCTGATGTAAGTTAGACTAGAAATTAAATTCTTCCTCATTGCTATTTTTGCACATTAAGGCAGTGTAAATTTGATGAGACACAGCAAACAAATGTCAGCCAGTGCCATCTATGACTTTGTAGAAGCTTTTGCAGATATTAGGCAACACTGGTGCTGGGAAGAAAAACAAGTAGATTAGTACCCCTCATGCTGTCAGGCTGTCCATTTCTGAGTTAAGCTGAGGTCTTATATTTGTGTGTCCTTCTCAGCACTGGGAGGAGGATGAGGCGGCGGCGGCGGAGGAGATGGCGGAAGATAACCAGGAGGAACAAGAAGAGGAGGATCCTGACAGCAGAACAGAACCCAAAGCAAACGGCGAGGAGGATATGGAGCATGAAAACGAGAGTGAAGAAGAATGAGAACACAGACACCAATCAAACATAAAACGGACCTGAAAGAGTTATATATACTTTCATTTTATTTTCATGCATTTGATTTTATTATTGGAACAGAATGCAATTTTACAGAATCAAGGGACACATTGAAACGAGGCCAGATGCCCCCCCTTGCCTCGCTGCAGCTCGGTTCAGCCGTGGGTTTGGAAACGTCGAGCTTGTCGTCTCTAAAAAGTGAAAGTTCCTCAACCGATTTTGTCCGTCTGCACTCCAACTTTACACCCCGATGTGTTTGCATTGACTGCCAGGCTAATTTGGTTGCGTTTAGTTTGCCTACGTTCTTGAATCTGCATTCCAGATTTTATGTCATAATGTTAAAATGGTATAAGTATGTATGTTCAGCTTTTCATTTACAGCACTGTGTGATCGGTTTATTTTAACTCAACTCTGTAGGCCATTTGAAACACCTGCAGAAATGCAAACACAGAGCAGGAGTGGAGTTTGGATGTAGCCTTCCCATCCGGGGTCTGTGTTTGTGCAGAATACCAGAGGGGGGGGATTGCCAGGCAGGACCATACATCATGTCCCCCGCAATGTAAATCTGTATGTACAGTGAAGTGTTTGTATGAGCTCTTCCCTCTACAGCCACCCCCAGAAAAGCTTGGGATTAAATGAACTCCTGTAAAGTCTCCTAAATGCTGTTTGTTTGTTCTTTTTTTTTTTTATCAGATTTGTTTCAGATTTGCAGCCTTCTCGTTTTTCAATGAGTTCTTTTTGTGTTTGATATCAGGGCATGTCTTTAGGTCCACTGATCCACCCATAGTCACCGGGGCAACAGAGGACGAGAAATTGTGAACTTTGCACGCGTAGGTGAATAAATGGGTTTTCAAAGTGGCTTGTGGTTTCCGGGGTCATGGACATGTTTTTAGAAATGTAGGCAGCTTAAGATGGGTATCTTTTATAGACACTCATTAAGAAAAGATTGATGTAGCCCCTGTTTCTGTAAAATGAAGCAAATATGGAAGTGCCTTAAGCTTGCATTATTTATTTATTTATTTATTTATTTTTTCTAATGGCCAGCCTAGAGGGGGAGGGGGGAGGGCAGCAACTCTGGTTGCAGAAAATTGTCTGATTCTATAAAAGTCTAAGAGAAAACGGTCCTACAGCTCACTTGATTTATGACCCGAGTAAAAATTTTCTGATGGCTTTACGGTCTCAGTCGCTAGTTTCAAGTCTTATTGAATACAACATAATTTATTTTTGCCTTTTAAGGCATTTGTTTGACATTTATTTGAAAGTGGGAAGAAAGTGAGGGAATGACGAGCAGCAAATGGCCCGGGGCGCACAAACCACGGCAGCTACAGAAAGGACTTAAACCATCAGTACATGCTTACTCTACCAGTTTAAAGAGGAATTCACAAGTATGTGTTAGGCCCGGGTTAGACAGGTTTTTTTGTTGTTGTTTTTTGAACAGCTACACATTGAGTTAATAGAAAAATGATAGACTGCTGAAACAAGGTAAATGAATTAATTTTGATAGCCAAAAGGGAAAAAAAGCCTGAATCACGGATATGAATCAACTGAGATCGGTTTACCTGAGTGAGAGTAACTAACACAAGCTTTAATACCATCATCATTGAAGCTGTGATACATGATAGATTTTAATTACCACTGGAAAATTCACATGCTCTTATTTTGAAATCTCACCCACAACTAATTACCTAGCCCCCCCCTTTCCCCTGCTGGCATCCTGATTAGCTCACTATTGTAGAAATCCCCAGAGACTCTTACCCTGCCATGCAACAGAGTTCAACTACACCGCTGGCCTACAGCTGGTGACGGTGTTTCTTCTGTTGGGGATCTACTGTTAACTGGAGGGCGACTCCAGAACTTGCAGCAGGTGGAGAACTGTTTCATGTGTAGCTCACAGACACTGCAGAACAAGGTCTGACAATGCAAACCAGAATTAAAGACAGTGAAGTTCAAGCTTTTCCACGTAACGAGAAACTTGTTGGAGAAAGTTGATACGCTCACCTGCTCTTGTGTATTTTATCTGTACTGGCAGGCCTGTGGCACTTTTTCAAAATCATCTTGCAGACATAAATTTTTGTGCCCCTGAACAGAGACCATAACATGTTTGCAGGGGAATGATGAAATTTACTATACATCCAAAAATGTAAAGATTTGGGATTTATTTTTAATATGTGTGACGATGCTAAGTTTTGTTGAGATTGCTCCACTCACTACAGAGGAGATAGGATACATACACTATGATCATTATAGTAAGATGCTATGGTTACCATGTGAATATACTCTACTGTGTGTTTCGTGTTCTTTTAGCACCTCAGTCACATCTAACTGTGACCTATGAGGTCTGGTCTCAAAGCAACAGGATGGCCATATTACTCAGCTTGAGGCCACAAACCGATGACATCACACTGGCTGCATCCTCTTTTACATCCAGTCCTTAGCTACGTGTGGGTCGCCATTGGAGTGAGTAAGTAAGTAAGATGTTGACAAACATCCTATTATGTTTAAAATTTCAATTTCAAATTATTTCATGGCAAATGATCTGGCATATTTTTGGCTAAGTGAATATCTGAAGGAGGTCTTCTCTCAAGCAAGAATGACAGTTGACAACTGCCCTGAAGTAGTTCCACTTATTTATTCCCAGCCCTGTTCACAGTGGCCTAATATAACCTGAGGTGTTATAAAGATATGAGATCTTTTAGTACAAGATGTGAAATGGGTCACACATTTACACTTACTCACAGTGTACTGTTCATATCACCATGGCCCCTTGCAGTATGGATGGAATAAGGAATATCAGGGATATAAAGACATCCTGACTCTCCTCTCTTTGGACAGGTCTTTTCTCTTGTAAAACCAAACTACTACAGCATGACTAGACTTACGAAAATGGATAACTTTTACCACTTCCTATCCTATTCATTTGGAAACTCGAGACTACTGTGAGTGCTCGACTTCCCATTTTTCTTGTCTTAAGTCTGTGTGACGTCATAGGGGATGTACCATATTAAGGATATCATTAATATGGTACTTCCAGCCACAAAGCACTTCTGTTTGTGAGGGGAGCCAGAAAAAGGTTGGCTTAAAGGCAGTGAATGAGCTGCCAGAGGTGGCCACACAAAGGCCAAATATTTTACATAGTATTTGAAACTAAGAACCATTAAAAAAAACTTCTCTAATAAAGTCAACAAATAAAAATTACGGAGTT
>VOQK01011212.1:12381-25442 GCA_015052645.1 Benitochromis conjunctus | reverse complement strand
AAAATTACGGAGTTGGAAATGAGTTCAAGTTTTTGGTTAACAATAACTCTGTTCCATGAAGTGTTCCAGTAAGCCACAAAAGTGAGCCAAAACAACACAATACACTGATCCTGGAATAATCTAAAATTCATCATCTCAAATGGAAACTAGTTGTTTTTCATATAATTTACAACTTTGTTTTTCCTTCCACAGTGACTTGAAAACATCCCGAGTCACCATAATGAGGCAGAACAGAACAGAGCACATTAGAAAACCTCCTACAGCAAAATAACACAGAGGTGAGATTTGTGTTTTACACAGAGCTGTTTTGAAGCTTCGTTTGAGGGGTTTTAAAGAGGAAACATTTGTGGCATGTAGGCTAGTAATGAGCTGGCATTTTAAACAAAGTGTCCGATTACTTTAAAACACTGGAAATAATGTATAGTGTGCTTAAAATAGGTTTGGCTTTAAAATACATAAGAAATAGTAAATCTGCATTTTTAAAAACAGAATCTGATTTAATTTATTTACTTTTTGTCATTAATATTATTATTGTTTACTCCACTTGTTAGTGGTCCTCCTGCTTAACACTGGTAAAAGTGAGACAGCCGAGAAACGTGTCTGTTATTTGTTTGGCTATATTGGTTTACAGTAACAGCCAGAAAAGGGTCTCTGTGGTCTTCTCCCGTGGCCCTAAGGTACAATAAAGAGAGTGATCTATCTGATTGTGCCAGATTTTAACGGCTTCTTCCTTTGGCCTGCTCATGCTCTACCTTTCCAGCAAGTTTCATTAAATTAGGCCTGGAGGAACAACAGTTGTCCAAAGGAGTTTCAGGGAAAGCAAAAAGGAGTTGGTTTAATCTTATAAAAACCTTCCTATTTATTGTCGTGGTTGTGTTATGACATCAAATAAATCAACTGTGAAATAAAAAGTGGGATCTTAAATATTTATAAGCAGACAGATAGTATGGTTTGGATACATGTACCTGTTTTGCATTTTTGTTGGCCTTCATTTTGCTCTTATTTCTTTTTTATTCCAAAGTTTTATCTCTCTATTTCTTCTAAATGTACCTCCCTCTTAGAGATCGTATACAATATCAGAGTTTAATTTGGAAAATGGAGTGAATTTATGATGTCTGAATTGGAGGGCGCTCTCTATTGCCGCAGTCACTTTGTGATTTAAGCCGACAAGACAGGTGGGATGCTCTGAAAGTCCCCCAAAGTGCCTCTTTTGTCTTGGTCATATTGTACACCATGGGAGGACTATCCATCATAAATTCACCTGGTGTTTTTAGATCTCCCGTGAACAGGCTTTGAGCTGCATACTGTATATAGCCCGTATAAGCACAAAAGAGAATATGAGAAAGCGCAGCCATGTCTTCTTGGCTGGATACAGGTCAGGTCTTATCCATTTAGTAAACGAGCCTTTGATTAGGCAGAGAAGAAGTAAAAGAAAGAGGCACCATTAGATTGTTTATACAAGCAGCTCATTAACAATCCATAATCCACCCTCATACTTCATTTTTAAGAAACTTCTAGTGGTGGTGGGAAACAGCATCAAGTCTTTCACAAACTTCCCCAAGCAACAGCTTTCTAGACCAACCAACATTCTAGTCTGTCTCAATTATTACCTCCACCAAGGAGTGTTTTAGTAATGTTTCCATGTGTGGGTGTGTGCATGCATGTCATCATTGTATCTATTTAAGAGTGAATTCTAATGAAACTTTGTAGAGGTGTAGAGTAGGGTCGTGTTAATACCAAGATGATAATGATATATAGAGCTGTTTACTTACTGTTTGTACTGACAACATATAGGCATATAGGGAATGATGGGGAATCTAAGTATCACATTACTTTGGACCCCTGATCTCTTCTTCAAGAACAAATAAGGTCAAACTTTCATAAAATGTCTTTTGTCTTTAAAACTATGCTCAGAATTCTATTGCTTTTATTTATTTATTGCTTTATTGGTTTGTGTTCTCTGAGTGTGTCTTGTTAGTCTGGAATTATTACATTGAGATTTATCACATTATTAAATGTATCTGAGTAAAAACTCAATGGACCATCTACCAGAGTCCTCTAAAAAAAAACTCCCCTTCCCCTTCACATTTATATATTTGGGCTCTTTCGTTCATTGAGATGTTTGTTTTCTGTTGCCGCAAATGACCTTTCCAGCTAAGGGAAGGTGGAATAACATGTTTACTACAGATAGACACTTTTATGTATACTCACCGGGCACTTCATTAGTTACACCTTTCAAGTACAAAGTAGGATCCCCTTTTGCCATCTCTAATGGCATCTCTCTCTAATTCTTTTTGACATAAATTCAAGGTGCTGGAAACAAGAAATGTTTGTATGTATTGACATGATAGCATCCTGCAGTTGCTCCATATTTGTTGGCTGCACATCCATGATGTGAATCTCTTGTCCCATCAAACTGAATTGAGATATGGGGACAGTGGAGGCCATTGGAAAACAGTTCAGCTGAGGTTTGTGTCATGAGGTGTTATCCTGCTGGAAGTAGCCATTAAAAGATGGGTGCATTTTACTCATAAAGGGTTGAATACGGTCAGCAACTGGTTACCATACTGGTGACCAACTGGTGACCTGCTTAAGTAGGCTGTAGAATTCAAACAATGCTCAGTTTATATTAATGGACCCAAAGCAAGCCAAGAAAATATCCCCCAAACATTGCACTGTGTTGATAAAAGGCAGGGTAAATCCACAGTGTGATGTTGTTTACACCAAAATCCGAGCCTGCCATCCAAATGTCACAAAGAAATCAAGACTCACCAGGTTCTTCCTGTCTTCTGTTGTCCACTTTTTGCCAGTCTGTGTGAAATGCAACATTTTTTCAGTCTTCTGTTGTCAAAATTATTTGCTGGCGTTTTTTTCAATCATTGTTATGCTGATGATATTCAGCTTTATATCACTAAATCTCAGAGTGTTTCTAACGTTTTAACTGTACAGAATTGCTTGAACTGCATGAAATCCCAAATGTCAGATCATTTTCTCCAGCTGGATGAGAATAAAACAGAGATCCTTAGCTGCACTTTCTTCCCCTTTCTGATGCTCAGTTTATACTTCAGCAGTGAGTAGTTGCAATATGAGTAGATAATTGTGTTAATGAGTGACCGACTACATGTACTCAATGAAGCGCCTGGTGAGTGTAGACAGTAATGATAATAATAATTCGTCATTCTACACTTAGGCTCATCATGCATAAAAGGGCGAAATTCCAGTTTGAAAATGAATTTTTAAAAGAAAAAACAAAAACAAATCAACATTAAAGCATTAAAGAAAAATCCACCATGGATTCATGTTTTTTTTTTTTTTTTCTTTTCAGATTGACTGGCTAGTAGCCACACTGCTTTATCCTCAGGGTCTCTAAGATGTGGGAGAGCTGTTCAGTCTGTTCATTAAAACTCCCAAGAGAGACGTCTTCCTGTCGTGGTATTGACACCACTTCAGGCCTATAAGAGTGTAGATAATTCAGAGAGGAGATGTTAGCTCATTAACAGAGCTTGTGGTTGAACTGTAGCCGGGTGCAGCTGAGGAAAGAGAAAACCCTGTCCTCCTCTCAATGATCGTTGATTGCTGGTTACCCGGAGTCATCAGTAATAGTGGTTAACCATTCATGAACTGTTATATAAAATGTCATTGTTCCACTAATGCTTTAATTGTGTGAATGAACACTCGGCTTTCTGCATATTGAATAATGCATTTATGAGTGTGCATTAATAATGAATAACATGCATAATTCATAGCTACAATAGTTCAAACTTTTTAACAGCACAGCAACATTTTAAGCTATGAAAAACAGGCAGCCAGTGTTTTGTCATCTCATTATCTCCCACTGTTACAGACTTTGGGAAAGGTGTACTAACAAACCTGCTTTTAGAGGCACCGTGGGCGCTGACCTGGAGTCAGGGCTCTTGACATGATACAAATGGTATGCAGGAATCAAAGAGCAAAAGTACCAGTCCACCCACTGTGTTACATCTGATCCACCAAGGTAAGAGAGGAGAGGTTGGTCCGCCACTTGAACTGACCGGCATGTTATGTAGAAATATGTGGAGAAAGTTTTGAATAAAACTCAGTGGCAAAACATAGATTTGGTCTGTTAAAGTAATTCATGTCACGAAAATAATGAAATCGTTTGTGTTAGGTATGAGGTGTCTGCTGAGAATTGGGATTGACCGGATTTGAGAAATTTTAAGACTTTAAAAGAAAATGGATCAATTAAATTTTAGTCTGTGACCCCACTTCTAACTACTTTTGACTCTGCCTGCTCTGGCTGAAGAACAATTTCATCATTAAAATGTTGCCAGTAGGTTTTCGTTAGCTTCCTTATTTGTTGAGGGAGTTTCACTTCAGGGAGAAAATATGTGATCTGTTTTCTTTTTAATTGAGAAATCTCAGGCCTCCCAAGACACCTTTGGGTTAATGGTATTTAATAATCATATTATATTTGGCTTGTATTATTTTCCTGAATTTGAAGAAATATAAACTTAGGTTTGTGTTGCAGCTCCATTACTGCCCGAGTTTTTTCCTGGCTCAGATGGAGTGTTTGAGGGGTAACTTACTGAAGTAAGCAGGATTAGTCTGCATACAGTAAAAACCTCCAACATTTTATCGAGGTTTATGTATTTTTCTAGTTATTTCTGACTGATGAACAATAATGTCTACACTTACCTCTGTTAAATAGCTGCTTGTTAATGCAAATATCTAATCAGCAACCCCTGACTCCAACTGTAACTCAAATAATACAAAAATAACAGTTGTTACAATCAAGACATATAAAATAGCATCTCTGAAAATGTAACAGACACCTTGAAGCAGACGGGCAACAGCAGCAGAAGAGCACACCCGCTGGAAACTAAAGTTGTAGTTCTCGTAGGCTAACCAAACTGCACAACAGAAGATTGGAATAATGTTGCCTGGTCTGGTGCATCTCTGTTTTTGCTGCAACATTTGCTGTGGCATGATCCATCCGTCCATCCAGGAAAACAACTCGTAATGCAGATGCCAGAGGTTGACAGGTTAAACAGAAAGTTAGCTTTTAAATAAGATTGTTGCAAATTCCAAAATCAAAATGAAAAAAAAAATGCATGCAAAGTAAAAAATGTGAAGTTAACCAGAGCCACAGGACAAACACACAAGGCAGGAAAATAGACATCAAGACAAAGACCGAGGAGAAGGCCTGGACTATTTATACACATGGGGTCATTATGAAGAAATATGATCATTTTCCCTAAGTAAAGGCATTTATGCATGTTCATGATCAAATTTCAAGCATCTGTGACAGGCTCAATCTGAGAGGAGTCTTGAAGTGTGCCAAATTCATGCAAGTTCTTATTTTGCATCTAGCAGATAAGAATCAGGCTGCATATCTCGCTTTCCATGCCTAAACTCCCTCCGGTGACCCCAACAACCTCCGACTGATGCCAAGGCTGTTCATGAATGTAGTGATTTGTGCAATTTCTGTCAGGCAGAGTGGTGCTTTCTGGTAGCCTTGAGTGGTCTTTCTTCGATCTATAGAAAATCTGAGGCCCACATATCTTTGCAGCAGGTTCCTGTATTACTAACCCCTGTTCTGTATGTGAAGGCATGGTCTGCTTCAATTCATGTACTTGTACCTGCGGCAGCAGGTACAATTTCTAAAATATAGCTGTAATGAGAGAGAGCTAAGTGCAACCATTAAAACAATCATAAGTACATTTGTCCACTTGGCACGTATACATTACGCGTATTCTAATTAGCTCTACCTGATGTTTTCTATTTTTGGTCTATCAGTTTTAACACATCTGTTAAAGTAACATAGGTAAAACAGCTATTCAGTCACACAATCATAAGGAAATACATCATGTCACTAGAGAACTTTCCCTTTCACTTATAAAGCCCAGAAAAGCATGAATCCATACAGCAATCTCCAAACTGTACCTACTACTCTTTTTTCCTCCAGCTTCTGTCCATGCATGGGATGGAAGCATGGAGAAGTTTTAGCTTGCCTGCTGGGCTCAAATATTATCTTCATGCTTCCATTTCCTGTGTAAATGTATGTAATAAGGTGATCCACTAGTGTCCGGAGGCGATCATAGTGCAACAATACCAAAGCACATCTGTCATGAAATCCATGGATGTGGTCCTGCCAGAGTTCCCCTGTGAATTTCTATAAGCCCCTGCAAGCTTCGTCCCATTTCAGCTGAGCAAACCACAGGAGATGAAGGGGGCAGAGGGCGCTGCTAGATGTGCTCCAACTGCCAATGGGAAATGTCAGTCCCTCTCACAGACAAGGAATAACAAATAGCCTCTTGAGTGTCTTGACAAGCGATGGCGGCTGCATCAAACTTACCCCACCCCCATCCATAGGGAATTATGCGTGATGTGAGAAAGAGTCTCCTGCTACCTGAGAAATGTCTCATCTAGTGCTTGAAGACATTTTGACAAGAGTATATTACATATTTCATTGCATCTCTCAGGTAATTCAGTCAACATCAAGAGTCATAAACAGGAAAGGTGTTACATTATTTACTTTCAGTCTGACATCTCAACATCCCACTTATTATTTACATCACTCTACGCTGTCAGGGGCAGGAATAATTGTCCTCCTTTAATTCCATATTTTACATTTTAGTCTGAAATCCCTCCAAATATGCTGTACTTCTGGGTTTTCACTCAGAACTGTCCAATTTATTAGCTATTTTTATAGGTGCTAAATGTCACCCGAAGTCATTTCCTGCAACGGTAAACACTTTCTTAGCTTTTAGAAGTGTTTACAGCATTGCACAGCAGGTTTGTGCATGTTAAAGGAAGTCTTCAGCGATGGCAGCTTGAGCTGGAGCATTTTGGTGACACAGAAATTACTGTGATTTTACACTTCAAACCACTCTGAAGGCACGATCCTTTTTCGGTATTTGTCACAGTGTCATTTTAAAACAGCGAGAAATCCATTAATTAGTACAGTGCAAGGCATTCATTTGTACACTGAGATACCATAGTAGAATTTAACACCACTTTTTAAAGTAATCTAACACTGTCGAGGAAGTGCTGACGTCTCAATAAAGCTGTATATCTAAAAATAATCAGTTTGCCCGTTTCACATTAAGACCTTTGCTCTTATTTACTTCAGTTTATGTTATATATATGTATCACTTCATATTCGAAGAAACAAGGTGATCAAACTAAGCATTTTATTAGCTGTGCCTTACATCATTTTACCTAAGGGATAAAATCACAACTTTGTTTATTAACATTTAAACTGAAGCTGTAGACTAATGGGAATTATTTTTCAAGGTCGAAGAAGAAAAAGAACAGCTAACTGATTAACCGAACATTAACGACGGCTGCAGATCGGCAAGCCTTTTACAGGTGCTGTGCGGTGTTTTACATGAATTAATGGAACTCATGCTGTTACAACAAATGGGGTTGGGTGATTGGATGAATGTATTGGTGGGGTTATTTTTCGTTGTGTGTTGCTTGGTGAGCCTTTTCGCTCGGGCCGTTCTGGGCAGTAAAAATTGTTGTTCCCACATGGTAGGGCAACATGGTGGAACAGTGATTAATACTGCCACCAGAAGGTTCAGGTTTTATTCTACTGGTTAGAGGAGCATGCAGTGGTACTGACAAGGATTTTTATTTTTATTTTATTTTTTCAGTGGCTGAATCAACTTTATAAGTCTAGGGTTTCCTCTGGTTCTTGTGAATGCGGTGGCACTGGCAGCATCTGACCATTATAAAATACTGGTAAGTGTACTGACATACAGCTAAAACTATAATATTAGAAAATATGAAGATAAATGCACAATACCGGCTAAAAGTAGCACAACTGCTACAGAGAAATCAGCAGCATGAGTGTGCATGGGAGGAAAGCGTGTGCACTTTAAGCACTTTTGGTCAGTTAAACTGGCCAAGATCTAGAACTGGCAGTAAGCTGAGAGTGAAGGAGTGACTTGGATGAGTGAAGAAGCATTTCCGCCACTGAAAATGCTACGTCCAGATGAACATAATCAACTTGCTGGAATGGCCAAGATTTAGTGTAATAATAAAGTCTAGTCTATTTGAAGCCACAAAAGAAATGGCAAAATGCAGATTGTGTAGTTAACAGACTTATCAATATCACAACTCTATTATTAAAACATGGGAGATGCAGATGGATTATAATCGAATATTTCATCAAGTCAACCTTTTAAAGAGTTTTTAAAAATCTTTGAGCTGCAGCATCTGTGGTTTTAAACACTCTACTACCAAGTAAAGACGAAATATAAAAACAGAATTTAAATGTATGCTTGGTCTGTATGCAAATTTGATATAATGTCAACAAGTCAGGTTATATCGAATTTGGTGCCTATTTTGGTGCCTATCATTTAATCATACTTTTAGAACAATTAAACTCGCTAAATTGTTTGTAGCCATAAAAAAGTGGCTGTGAAAAGTCAAGGACTGAAGCTGCAGCTAAGAAGCTATATGTGTTAATGATCAGGGAAACATAAAGACCTTAGATACGACAAATAAATAAATAAAATAAAATAAAGAACCCTTTACACCCTCCAACTATCCATGCACAGAGGTCTGAGGGGTCTTCCAGGTATGGTTATGCTGTTTTTCAGAGAATTTATGGGTCAGGGTCAGGTTGACCTCTAATCTCAGACTTAACCTCTTTTAACCTCTTTCATATGACATAGATTTTAAGTTTTATTAATGATCACTGTTTAAATCAAGCACTTGGAACATTTCTAAGCAGCGAGCTATAGCCAGCTGAACGGAAGACTATTGTTTATGCATTTGTGTCATCACGCCTAGGTTACTGTTATGCTCTATTTACCAGTTTAGTTAGATCATCTCTTATGCTTCCAAGCTAGCCAGACCCCTAACACATTTTACTAAGCAAGCTCACATTATTGATTTTCTTATAGTCTTTACATTAGCTCCCAGTGGATTTTGGAACTGGTTTTAAAATTATTGTACTTAAATATAGAGCACTGAATAGAAAAGTTTCAGACTTGTTGTTTCTCATACAAGAGTGAGGACTGGGGGGGCGGAGCCTTTCAGTCAGTGGCACCAATAGTTTCCCACTCCGACGCTCGCTTAGCTGACTCGTTTAAAAATCAGTTAGAGCTAAATGTTTTTTTCTTTAACAAAGCTTTCTATTGAGATCGACTGTTTTCAGTTTTATTCGGTATTGTTCTGTATTTTGTTTTGCTACTAACTGAATTTGAATTTTCTATTAATTTTATTGTAATTATTCTTACATTTTTTATCTTTTTGATTATACAGCACTTTGTGACTACACGTCAGTGAAAAACACTTTATCAAAAATGACTGCTTTCTTACTTAATCAGTGGTCGTACTATCAGCCTCGGCTGTTGGTTACACTTCTGTAAAAGACTTGATATGTGTGTGCAGTAATGCGTTTACATTACATGCAGTGCTTCAGCAGTTCGCACATGATATACTCTTGACACCAAGCTGAATGTGGAACACTGTACACTTCTCACCTTCGTAGCAGAAGAGGAGAGACCACAAACCAATTTTCAGTGAGTAGAAGGAGGATATGCTGCCAGATGTCAGCTAACATCATTTTAATAATGTGTAATAATAATTGTTGTTTAGTTGTTATATATTTAAACAGCTCTATTGGGGTGAATAGAAGCGCTTGTCTATGTCTTTGTGGTTAGCCCTGGGCTGTCGACTTGTCCAAAATGTACTCCACTACTTGCCCAATGTCAGCTGTGATCCAGTCCCACTGAACCCGGGTTGAATAAGTGATTAAGAAAATGGATGGATGAAGGTTTTATTCTGACATGTTATATTTTTCTTTTTTTTTCTCCTGCCTAAATTTTCTCCAATCACCTCCAGGGCAAACTGTGTGCTAATTATATTATAAATGACTTCTCTAAATTGCAATTGACAGTAGATTAATTAAAATTAAACCACTAGATGTCAATATTGTTTAGTTTTTAATGTGCATAATTCCCTGGGATTGGAACTTTGCTCAGTTTAAATGAATATTGTTTATTAATTTGAATTGTTTGCAACATTATGTGACAGTCACACTAGAATACCCAGGGCCATTTCATTCAAATAAAGCCAGCTGCCACAATGCAGAAGGTCAAGTTACAGAGTGACCAGAATTAAAAGATTCTCTGCCTGAGCTGCCTGAGGATAGCTACAGCAACATGTCTCTACAGTCAGTATTTTGATGTGTGTGATGAGTGTGCACATGTTTTTTTTTCTTCTTTTTTTTGAGTCAGTTGGTGGAGCTCAGTAACCTTGCCTTTTCTTGGTGTGGCCCTCCATTGGGCCAGTGACAGCAGTTATCAGTGAACACTAAATATGGCTGTGATCCTCAGAGCCTTCAAGTAATGCTGAAAACAATTTTACCTATCCTCTTTGCTGCTGTTGCTTGAAATAACTGCATGAACATCAAGCTAGCTTGAAAGCAATTTGTAGTAGGTAAACTGCTGACAAGGCCTAATCAGCCCCTCAGCTGTTAATGTCATCATTAATCCGTGCAGAGAACACATTTATATAGTCACAGTCACATATAGCGGCCTTGTGGTTCTGCTCCATCGTCAGAGTTTCTTGAATGTAAAGAAATGAAAACTCTAACAACACTGGTAGTATATAAAACAGTGTGAGGCCTTGGTCATAGTCATCATAAAACATGTAGCAAACAACATTATAAAAGTGAATGTATGGAGTAGAAAAAAACAAAACAACCAATCATATAAAGAATATCAGCCAGTGGAGACCTTTAATAATAGGCGGGAGATATGGCTTCACACCAGGGGAGGAAATAGTACACACTTGGTCAGCATGCATGTTTTGGATCACTACTGACCCATTCATTCATCCATCCATCCATCCATCCATTTTCTTCTGCTTATCAACTAATACTAGTTCATTTAAAAAAAAGGCTAATCTAAAAACTGCAACTAAACAGTTCGTTGAGCACAATCTAATGGGTAAATTTAAAGATTGTGCAAGTGTTTTAATTTGAGGGCTGTCAATCCAAGTCTTGAATAACCCAACTGTAGTTCAAATTTCTTTTTTTACAAGCTAACATTAGCAATGCTAGCCCCAGCACCCTTCTTCCTATGCAGGTCCACATGCCTAGTTATGTAACAGTTTACCCTGACAAAGGCTAAATACAATCGTTCATAACTGCTGTAATCTGTCTTACTGTCTTACTTTGTCTTTGTGTTCAACTTTCCGTCGCACAGAGAGAGAGAAAGCTGCAGGGATGCTGGCGTGTGCCAGCACTGCAGCCCTGGCTAATGGAGTATGGCCGCAACACATTTTAGTGAGTTAATGTTTAAACATTTAATCAACTAGTCATGCACATCCTTAATAACTGTATATATTAAATATATATAAAATAAGCTATAAAATATACAGTAGAAGAGGAGAAGCAAAATGAGCTAGCTATAATACAAAAATACAAATAATTAGTCCAAACCGCTGTAATATCACATATTAAATAGTAAAGAACCTCCATCAAAACTACATCTAGAAGTCCTTGTTCATGCCCCAATGATTTTTAAAAAGTAAATAATCCAAAAAACAGACTTTATCATCTCTAGCTGAGCGTGATCTCTTTGATTCCTGCAAAAAGGCAAAGATGTTTGATGTTTCTTTTAAAAAACATCTTTCCGCAGCCATGACTGTGCATCGACTTTTGTTCATTTAAAAGGAAGGGATCAGGGATAAATGAATAATGCATGAAGACATGTACATTTGAACAGATGATGGGACTACATTAAATGTCTCAGGGTCACCAAAATGCATACATTCATCGTGCCAAATTCATGTTTGTCTTATCCCAATTAGTGCGGATACCTGGGTGAAATGCACACAGAGAGACAAATAAAGGCAAGAGACTTGTTTTCTTGTTAAAGGAAAAGAGAGTTTTCAGTTCCAGTGCTTTGTCAGGCTAATGGGAAAATAACAATAGAGTGGAAATTAAGCAGAAAATGCTGATATGACTTTTACTTTGTTATTTTTGTTAGATAATGGATTTATTCTATTGCACCTGCAGGCTATTTTTACTTTGACACATTTAAAGGACAGACTAGTTCACCGTTTCTTAAACTCCTCTCAAGAACACTCACTCAGTTTAGTGTAAAAGTTTAGGTGTAGTGTATAACGTGCACCATACTGAATTTATTCAAATTTGCCCTCGAGCCAAAGTTACGCAAAAGAATTTTGTGTGTACAAGTTGTCTTCTGAAGAGAAACATAATACTGAAACCACACGCACACAAGGTTACATTAAAATTAAAGAGTCTTAGCTTTCTATACCAAGCTTATTATACAAGCTTTAAAAATTAAGACTAATTAGCTCTGCACTGCATCACAAAACCGGTGCAGTTTCTTTAATTTGCATTCTGCACACCCCTAACATATAACTGTAGTTTCAGTCTATGTAGCGCCATGAAATACATATTTAAGAGCTTCTTTTGATTTCTTTCTTTCTTTATTTTTATAATGATTGCTTGAAACAACAGCACTTAAAGCTTAAAGGAGTAATAAATGTTGCAATTACCCATTTGGGCTTGTGGTGGCAGTCCCCAAACCATAGCTTTTATATTGTGGAAATGCTAACTGCTAGGCAAAGTCACAATATTGATGTCAGCTACATACGCTTTGAACTCTATGTAATTCAAACACTGCAATCTTGACTATGTTGTACTGTCACTGAAGCTTGCTCTACAAAAGTTGGCTAGCTAGCTACCTGGCTGACTAGCTAGTAAGTTAGCCACAGTCATGAGTGACATCACAGGGAAAATGTACTGCTTTCACAGGAATTAAAAGGGTAAGTAGCAACTTATAAAAGCAGATGTTTCGACAGTTTGCTGGTCTAGATAATGCAAGTGTGTGCTAACACTGTTAACACAACATATTAAAAGAATGATGACGACATATCGTACAAGGAAAAGCTTAAGAAATTAGGAATTACTTTCGGGATAAAACACACTTGCAAAACTTTTTATTGCTTGTATGAGGGTCATTGGTGTAAAATACTGTGTCCTATGAGTAAAGCAAAAGCAATTAAAAAAAAAAAAAGGAAAAAAGGGGCGG
>VOQK01011211.1:9443-20624 GCA_015052645.1 Benitochromis conjunctus | reverse complement strand
AATCACACGAGCCAAGGTGTGAAAGCGGGTGTAGGTCACAATCAGCCAAGGTTTCGGGTGAACCCGCTGTGAAACCTAGCCTCACCCTATCAGGTCAGAAGGCCCAAGGATGTGAGCGGGCGTTAAGGCGTCTGGGAAGGGATCTCAAAACTGGATTATAGATGGCAGACAGTTGGTGTCGTAAACCACCGTTTGTGTTTAGGAGTTTTGTCTTTGGGATGAACCAGGTTTTGTCTGAGTGTGTGGCTGGGTCTGAAGTACACTGGGATGTCGTGCTTGGAGAAGACTCTCCTGAGTTTTTCTGATAAACTGGCTACATAGGGGATAACAACATTGTTGCATTTGTCTGTCTGATCCTCCCTAGCTGGTGTCTGATCTTCTTTTCTGTGCCTCTTTGCTGACTCTTTGCTTTTCTTTCCAAGCTCCTTAGATTACAATGACCTGGATGACTGAGAGCCTTCACAGACATGTACTCCATTGTTCAGCACGAAAACCAACTAAATCTGAGAGAAGTCATAAACAGCCCTAAAGAGGCCTTGTGTCATTAAGACCTAATCATTATCGCTTGGCGCTTTCATGGAATGTCAGTGTTATGTAACAAAAAAAAAACAAAACAAAAGGGAAAAAAAGACTTTGGCATTAATGAATGTCATCAAATATTTCAATGCTAATAAGGGACGTAAGCATCATTATAAATAAAAAAAAAAAACAGCCCAAAATAGCGGAAAACAAGGTTTAAAGAACTCCCATGGCCATTTGTGAATGCAGTCAAGCAGTACTGGGAGCTCTCCAGCTGTCTGCGAGTAGAGATCATTATTATTATTGCATTGTTCATAATCGTTGCTTCAGACCTACATTGTTCAAAAGTCATTAAGTTTCTATTTATTAAGTGGTACCTACCAAAATACAGCCGAGATTGCAATCTTGTTTTAATGTTAACTTTTACAGTTGTCCAAGCTTGATTTTTGTTATTACTGCAGTTACATTAGTCTAATTATTTCTGGACATATTAATTATTGATGTATGTAAATGACTCTTGTTCAGTGACTCATTTATCCAAAAATCTCATTCTTACAGATCTACGGTGCTGGGTTAAGAGTGGCAGTGCAGCTGAATCACTATATTGTAGGGCCAGATTACTGCACCTGATAACGATTAAGAAACATAAGCAATGAAATATTTGGTTGAATATTGGAGAGTATGTTTTACAAGGAGCTTATGTGTCAAATCACCATTCACCAAGCCTGGCCTAGATTTGCTCTGTATTTTAGGACACATTTTTACCACATTGATTTATATATTTATTTTTTATTTGCCTGTTGAGCCTGGATTATATAGGAAAATGTGTTTTCATTCTGTTATGTATGCTTGAAATGCATGATAAACACTGGGACGTATGCCGTTTACCCTTGAACAGTTTCTCTGAATCGCTGCTCATTCAGCTAATTAGATCTACAATTATCTGTACAATGGCAGCATATTGTTATTCTGAATACTGTGAAATGCACGTTTTGTGGACAAGTGAAATGTTCGGATTGCAAAAACACTTCAGTGTGTATAATACTGATGAGAAGTGCTCATGATGATGACTGCCTCACAGTTATACCGAGCCTCTTCACAGAGCACAACAGTATGGCATGAAGTATGTGCTCGTCACTGAAACTTGTGTATGGACATTTAAGCATTAATAATCATCATCATGTGCGCCATATGGATGATATGTTTCTTTTGTTCTCACCTAATTGACATGTGGGTTATATTTTTTCCAGTGGTTGAAATCATTTTTGGTGTAAAAACTTAAATGGTCCCATTCCATGGTAGCTTCATAATGTTTAGCAATCACGCCTCTTAAGGACTTTTTTTGTGCCCCACCCACCACTCTCCTACTCACAGTGTCCATTCTACTCTTCACCTAGACATCTAGCAGTATCCTAGCTTATTGTTTAGGAGCCACAGAGTAGCCAAAGGCCAGGTAACTTGGATTTGACTGGTGTATTTTCTTGTCCCATAGGACATAAGATACAAATCAAGTTGCTCTGACCCCATTGTCCTCTCCACACTCCTAGTCCCCTAAAGGCAATACAGTGGTATGGGATCCTTTTTCCCTTTATTTATTTTTTTTCCCTTTGTGTGGCTTCTGCTAAAGGCATAAGGTACATACATTTCCTTGGGTAAACCACTCGACATTTAGGTCTAGTGTCAGCCAACATTTTGATTTTAAAAGGTGTTTACCTATCCTGATAGCTTAATAATCAGATGGACACGTTCTTGAATTGAATCTCCATATTAATGAACACATTTTTTGATATATAAACAGAAATAACTATAACTTTAAGAAACTGTTCTTACCTTGTAGTTTAAGGTAAGTGACTTATACATAGGCGTAAAAAAGTATACCAAATTCCTCTGCAATCTACCATCTGAGGCAGACAAGTGGCTTCCTCTCAGTTACGTTTGGTTTAATCTCAGCACATACGCTTATGTGCTGAGATTTCTTTTTGGTGTCACACTGGCCTTTCTCTGTCTTAAGGAAATCAGTCTTGACTTGGAAAACAAATAAGCACATTTTCACTCTGTGTTTGACAGCAGATCACGCCGGTAACCTGTGACCTTAATTTTCTATCCAAACATATATTCATAGGTGGCACCCTGTCTTTTCTTGATGGAAAGTGTCACAGGTGTTGGGGTCTGATTAAAAATATGATAATGTCAGTATCCTTGTTCAAAAGTCTTTTTATAATGCAATGAAATGGAAAAATAGAATCCTAACAGAATCAAAAATCTTTATGAGCAATTTTATGAACCTGTTTCAGTCAAATGCAATTATCTTCTCACTATAAACACTGTATATGTCAGATATATTATATGTTTTAGAATGTATGAGGTTTTTTATGATATTCATTAAGAGCTTAATGATATAACAGTAAGAAATGTAATTAATATTGAAGAGTTTTTAAAGATGGTTGGCACGGTGGTTAGCACTGTTGCCTCACAGTAAGAAGGTCCTGAGTTCAATTCCACCATCAGGCCGGAGTCTTTCTGTGTGGAGTTTGCATGTTCTTCCCGTGTTTGCGTGGGTTCTCTCCGGGTACTCTGGCTTCTTTCTTTTCTTATACTTTATTAATCCTGTAGGGAATTAGTCCCGTAGGAAATTACTTGTCTGCATTTAACCCATTCACTCAGTGAAGCAGTGGGCTGCCGTCAATTCAGCGCCCAGGGAGCAGTGTGTAGAGACGGTACCTTGCTCAGGGGTACCTGAGGGTAGCCGTTCGGTGGATTTGAACCCCCGACCTTCCATTTGAATCCCCGACCTTCCGATCATGGGGCGTGCACGCTATCCTCCCACAGTCCAAAGACATGCAATTTGTGTCAAACTGGGTGACTTTCTCCAGCACTCCATCAAATCTCAGGAAGAACATCCAAGATCTCTGTGCAGAAGAGTGCAGTCTTTGGAACAGCAACAATACTGTGCCGAACCCTCAATCTCCCAGGCCTCTGATAGGGACCCGAGCTTTAAGCATAGCGACCGCACACCATAGGGAATTGTTTTTTTAATATCCAAACATGGTTACACCACTAGCACCAGCTTGTAAATGTTGATACAAGGCAAAATGGATTTGTACTTTCACGTTGTTTCCACCAAATTCTGACCCTACCATCTGAATATCACACATCGAGACTCATCAGACCAGGCAACATTTTTTCCACTCTTCTAATGTCCAATTTGGTGAGTCTGTGTGAATTGTAGCCTCAGTGTTTCCTATTCTTAACTGACTGTAACCTGGTGTGGTCTTCTGCTGCTGTAGTCAGTCTGCTTCAAGGTTCAACGTGTTTTGCAGTCTAAGATGGTCTTCTGCACAGTGTGGTTGTAATGAGAGCAGTTTGCCTATTCTTCTCTGACAGCTGGCATCGACAAGACATTTTCAGCCAGTGAAAATGCTGCTCACTCCAGTGACTGCCGCTCACTGGATATTTTTTCTATTTCATATAGAATTTTCATTTCTGTAGGGGAAATCTCAGTATATCAGTAGTTTATATATATTCAAACCATCCCTAAATTGCCTTTCTTCCACATTCTGATGCTCGTTTTGAACTGCAGCATCTTGTCTTGACCATGTCTACATCCTAAAATGCACTGAGTTACTGCCATGTGATTGTCTGATGATATATTTATGTTAACAAGCAGTTGAACAGGTGTACCTAACAAAGTAGCCACTCAGCGTATAGTGCCAATGTATGTGTTTGTCAGCCCAGTGGGTGGAACATTACTATGTAATTTCCACCAGATGTATTCCCTCAGTGTGTCCTCTCATACTGATCCCTTAGTGTTATTGGGAATATTGATCTTAATGAAGGCCAGAGGGCCAAACTTTGAATAAGGGAGGAGCCAGAATGAGTGACACCTTTTCCCTCCTCTCAAATCTGCATCCAGGGTTTCACTTCAAATCCTTGTTGGGCAATAAAACAGCCATGTTTTTATACCATGATGACTGTGCCCTGCTGGACTGCTTGACCTCTTTATCACTGCTTTGCACTGCACTCTTTCTTTTTTTTAAATGTAGCAATATATTGTTTTCTTTCCCAACATATTGACTGTAATTTTTTCCCATTGATTTCTGTACTATAAGTAAAATATTGCAGTGGCTTAAAACTTGCTTTAAGTATCTAATCTATCATCTTGACCATAAGTTTTATTAATGCCAAAATGACATATTGCTTATATAGTAGTTCAGTTGGTTAATTAATAAGTTGCTACCTGGAAGCAATTTGTTACCCTTTTTGTAAGTTTACAGCATGTTTTTTCTTTTAGATTTCTGTTTATAAAAGGGGGATTAATCATTGTTTTCACTGACTACATTTCTCTTTTAAGGTAAGTTAGATGATGCAACAGACTATAGGTCTTTTTAATCTGATAGATTATCTATAAAATATGTGTTTTGGACTGTCTTAGGGATACTTGAGAGAGTAGATCTGTTTAACTTGTAATTGTTGGAGCTGTCTACATGAACAACAATTACTCCATATTTATAAATTGGATCTGCTTAGTGCCAGACTGAAGCAACTCCACTGCTGTCAATCAGTCGGTGGCTCACTGACAGCAATGGAAAACTATTAAAATGCGAATAATATCTGGGCTTAAGTGCAACTTAATGTCTCAACTTTTGGTTAATTAAAATTGTTCCCAAAATGTAGTTTTTAAGAAAAACAAACACTAACTTCCAGGTCCTCCTCCTTTTCTCCCCATTAGGTCGAGGGGCATTAATTAAGGCATGAACCTGCATGGTTCATGTGGTGCCGTATTGCAATTTAATTTTTCTGCATTCTACACAATTTTTTGTGAGTTCTAAATGTTAATGTGTAGAAATTTTTAACCACTTTGCCAAAAGTTTCATGCATAATGGAAGTAGCTGAAGCTGTCCCTGAAAGTTGAAGCTGAACAACAAATAGCATACTTAAAGCGCCACACAGGTCATAACAATATCTGCCCCAAATCATTGTATTTAGGAAGCGGCATTCAGGTTGAGCATCTGATTCTCGTCAGACGAGGTGAATACGAGGCAATACAGCCCTTTACCCCACCTTCCACCACCATCCTTATCAGCACATTTCCTACAAAGGGTTAATTCAATCATGTCAAGGTTCTCTGCTCTGTTGCTTGCCTCTGCCATCATACTTTAGGCGCAGTGGAGCGTCTCTTCATTGATGGCACCTTTGGCTTCACAATAGAAGCTAATTTGTTAGAATCTTTCACAGGTCAGAGGCTGCTTAAAGGCGAGGAGGGCGCCTTGGCCACCGGAAAAATAAAGCCATCCACTGAGTTGGAGAGGGCAAATTAAATGCCTGGTCATTTTATGATGGTAGACATACAAAAAATAAATATCCATTTTCTTTACTTCAATACAGTCCATGGGATCTTGCCAGCCATCCCAGTTAACACAGGTTAATAGATTGATTCCAGTGACATGGATCATAATGAACAGTAAATTGTTTTATCTCTTAAGTCTTATTTGGTCAGCCAGGAAAACATATGAGGTAATATGGCTGAGGCTAAATGGAGCGTATAATAGATCTCTCACTAAGGCATAAGGATAGGTTGATGGCAGGGCTATGATTAATGAAAATAATAATGCTCTTGAAATTGAAATTTTTCTCTCTCTCTTTTTTGGCCTTTTCAACTCTTTCCTGCTATGGTCATTCTGACTGTTCATGCACAGAGTGACTGATGTGTGGTTGCTAGTGTCTTTATTTATGTTTATTAGGTCATTTTCACAGGAAAGTCTGGCCATGATAAAGACTCCAGCTTACTGTGAACTCTTAATGGCCAGATGTATGAGGCTCTAACAGGGTGGTCTTTTTGAAATTCAATTTCTATGTTAAAGTATTGGCATAAAGTTAATGATGATGCAACTTTTTTTTCCTAATATCATGTGCCATGCTACTGATAAAGCTTACATTGCACTTATTTTAAACAGTATATTTTAAAACAGAATTTGCTCCGCCTTCCCAATTTTTCAATCTCATGCATTTACTCATTTAAAGACATCAGTTCAGTACTATAGCTCCTGCTCTCCTGCTACCTTCTATTCACCAGAGACAAAAAACCAAAAACTTGCAAAAAATCAATTACTTTTAATTCTGCACTATTGATATGCTTAGATAATGCAGCAATTGAACTGTGCCTCTGCCAGTGGTGATGAGGAGCAGTAGATGAAGAGTAATTGGGCCCTGACCCTTGTGTGCCTCGGCCACCACATCACCCAAGCTTCCCCCAGCACATTCTCTCCTACAAGCAGGAGGGCTCATTTCACAAACCCTCAGTGGTGGCAAGGTGATAAATTACAGTTCTTAACTATCATTGATTACTCAGTGTTTCTCCACTTTCTGTGACAACTGTTCAGTCACTCTGAATGGCTCTTAATGGCACATTAGAGAGAAGAAAGCATATAGTTTCCCTAGCATTGATTAAACTTGCTTGTTTCTTAATAAAGACAAACTGACACTTTGGTAGCCCGTGACCAAGTTGAGACATTAGACCCATATCTTGTACAGCAATGGGATAACACATGGGCTACCCCCCAAAAGTCGAAGTATCAGTCGAAGATCCCTGATTCTACTCAGATTCCTCAAGTTGAGCATTTGTTTATCCATTTGACAACAAGCGCTGTGCTTACTGTTAACTGATGAAAGAAGCAGCAGATTGAAGGCAGTGATTCTTTTGTTTCCACATGGGACTTTGGCATTAAGGAACATGGCCTTGTGGGTAATTTGTGTGTGACATTGGTCCTAGATTATGAAAGTGAGATTAGAGACCTTGTACTCCTCCACCTTCCATTTGAGGATGCCCCACAGATGCTCAATAGGGTTTAAGTCTGGAGACATACTTGGCCAGTCTAGTACCTTTACCCATAGTTTATTTAGCAAGGCACTGGTATTTTTGGAGGTGTGTTTGGGGTTGTTATCATATTGGAATACAGCCCTGTGGCCCAGTTTCAGAAGGGAGGGGATCATGCTCTGCTTCAGTATGTCACAGTATATGTTGGCATTCATGGTTCCCTAATTTAACTGTAGTTCCCCAGTGCCAGCAGCACTCACGCAGCACCAAACAATGACATCCCACCACCATGCTTGACTCACAAAGACTCACAAAGATACACTTGTCTTTGTACTCCTCACCTGGTTGCCGCCACACACCCTTGACACCATCTGAACCAAATAAAGTTGTCTTGGTCTCATCAGACCACAGGTAATCCATGTCCATAGTCTGCTTGTCTTCAGCAAACTGTTTGCAGGCTTTCTTGTGCATTATCTTGTGCTTCCTTCTGGGATGACAGGCATGTGATGCAGTGTGTGGCGTATGGTCTGAGTCTGACAGGCTGACCCTCCATGCCTTCAATCTCTGCAGCAATACTGGCAACACTCATACATGTATTTTCAAAAGAGAACCCTGGATATAACGCTGAGCACATGCAGTCAACTTCTTTGGTCGACCACGACGAGGTTTGTTCTGAGTGGAACCTGTTCTATTAAACTGCTGTATGGTCTTGACCACCATGCTGCAGCTCAGTTTCAGGGTGTTGGCCATATTCTTATAGCCTCGACCATCTTTGTGTAGAGTAACAATTCTTTTTCTTCAGATCCTCAGAGAATTCTTTGCCATGATGTGCCATGTTGAACTTCCACTGAACAGTATGAGAAAGTGTGAGAGCAGTAACACCAAATTCAGCACACCAGTTCCCCATTTACACCTGAGACCTTGTAACACTAATGAGTCACATAACACCAGTGAGGAAAAAATGGCTAATTGGGCACAAAAGGGTGTACTCACTTTTGTTGCCATCGGTTTGGGCAATAATGGCTGAAGTATGAGTTATTTAGAGGGAGCAGCAAATTTACACTTATACAAGCTGTACACTGACTACTTTACATTATATCAAAGTGTCATTATCTTCAGTGTTGTCCCATGAAAAGATATAACAAAAATGTGAGGGGTGTACTCACTTTTGTGAGATAATGTATATCCTCAATGCCATATGAACATTAATTAATCAAATAACTTACTTTCACTTTATTTAGCATTATTATTTGTCTACAGGCAGACCATTTGCCTCATTTTAAGGTAGTCAAAGCTTTAAATAGTTTTTATTTAATTTCATTTTAACTCAGTCAATTTTCCTGCCTATATAAATGGTCTGAAATCGCAGTTATTATAAAGTTCTTATTTTGTTTTGACTGCCCAGTGTTTTTTATTTTTACATGATATAACAATGAAACATCACTCTTTCTTTGCCTTACATGAATGGCATGAGGCTTTAAAAGAACAGAATAAATGAGTAAAGCTTCATCTGTTTCTAATGCGAAGACTTCTGTGATAAGACAATCTCAAGATCCAGTAGTGAGATGCTGACAAGAGCCCGAGGTCTACATACCTAAATCCAACCTGAGAAGATAGATGGTGATGGGTTTTGCTAGCAGAGATAGGCTTTACCATTGTGACATTCTTCTTGCTTGGAGATGTGATGCTAAACGGCTCGCTGTATTCCCAAGCACAACAAGCTGAAAAACTAAGAAAAACAAATCCTTATCCCTGCAAAGCTCCACTGAAGACAGACATTAGTGCATGAAACTTTAAAACCGTTGTTGTTTCAAAGCACTAAATAAGATAAGGAACATAAGAAGCTGAGAGAAGAACTGTGTCAGCATTATATGAATGTATCCGCAGCTAACGGTAGGACCTCCCGTGATGTATGAATGCTTATTGACCTAACGGGTGTGACGGTAGTGACTTCCTGTTGAGCTTATGAGGTTTCCAGATCCCCCGAGATGAATTTGTACTAGACTGACTGAAAGAAAACAAGATAGTAATCCTTGGCTTAGACTATTAGACGAAGGGAAGGACTCAAACGGTGTTTAATTCTGTGCTGAAATTAATATTTCTGGTGTATTTTCTTTATATTCAACCACAGCTTTTATAACGCTAAGTAATGTTTGCACAAAGCATGTCATCTTTGAGAAATCAACAAGTTTGTATATTAGTGTTATGCCTAGGAAATATAACCTAGATATAAAGCCATATCAAATTTGAGCATTTCAATCACTCATCTGTCTCTTAGATTAAGCAAACAGGCATGCTGTGTGTTTATCTCTGAAAAGCCAAGAAAACCAGTTTGGACTTTTTTGTCAGCTTGTGACCCACTACTCATCGGACTGACCCAGTCCATCAAAAAAATGTCACCAAAGACAAATAAAAAAACAAAAGAAATGAACCCTCATTTGAATTAGGATAATATCATAATAGTGGAAGGCTGAGTAGTCTATAAGATTCTGTTGGAGAGATTTCTATTGTAGCTGAACCTGATGTCAAAATGCCATGAGAGGTGTGCCCCTACCAGGTCAGTATGCTTCTGAGGTCGGGGCTTTTGCCCTGGCCTGGGCTGCAGGCCACACTGACTCTAGAGTGGGCCTGGCACTGCTGTCAAGCACACATCATGTGAAACTGCAAAGCTGAACCAGTATAACAGGGTTAAACTGATTAGCAATGCACTTGTGTTCAGTGGGTCACAGTTTGAAGAACAAAAGTGACATTAAAGGATCTATATATCTCTCTTGGTTCCCTAATGCCATCACTTCTCTTATCATACAAAAGTCTGCTCGGCACCCCTGACAGATAGGTGCCATTTTTCTATTCAGTTTAGCCTTTTCTTTCCCTTCTCTGTGAATATCACAAATCCCCTGCACCCTGAGCCCGGTCTTCAAATTCTTAACCTCATGTCTTCCCCCTGTCAATACCCGGACTCTTCTTTTCACTTTTAACTCGCGCTTTCTGGCTTGTACTCAAACTTCTGCTCTGTCTTTCAGTTTCCTTCTCACTTTCACCCACACTCATCCCTGGGAAATGTAGATCTTTTCCTGACAAGTTCCTCGAGAAGCAAAGCCTCTGGAGATCATCAGCAGAGCTCTGCCAAAAAAATGCGTGGGAATAGCCGGGATGGGAAGGGGAAGGGACTTTTAATTGTTTTTCTTTTTCTTTTTTTTTTTCGTCTTCTTCTTCTTCTTGGAATTAGTCACTGGGAAAAAAATCTGTGATTGTTCCTTTATTTACTTTACAGTGAGTAAGGATTTAAACTGTGGGTGGCAGCGACTGTTTAAATGGGATACTCAATAAAATAATACTCCAAGGTAACTCTAGCGCTAATGTTTGGAAATTTTCTGCATGTGATACAAATTATGCATATTAATTCTGTTTTGTATGATATAAATCACGCTACTTTGAAGAGTGAAAATTATGTACTGCCTTTGTTTATGCACTCAGTAACCTCCCTGTATCAACAGCTGGAATAACAAGTGCTGTATTTTGGTGTTCATTAAGAGCTCACTCAGATGATTTCCTGACTGGAGGCATTTGGAAGTTCAGCTCTGGGGTTGAGGGCGGGAGAGTACTAAGAAAGGAGCACATACATTTAGAAACCTGGATGCAATTTTTATCCAGAGAAAGGCTAAAATATTATTAATTATTGTCAACACTGCGTTTAGATCGGAGTTTGTAAACAATATGGCATTAGTGACATTCATAATAAATTGCATGTAAGTGAATTTAATTTTAATCTGCTCTTGTCTACTGTACTGTTGGCTTTGGTTCAGTTTAGTTAAATGTTACCTCTTATAGTGTCTTGGGGTGAAGAA
>VOQK01011209.1:53657-69074 GCA_015052645.1 Benitochromis conjunctus | reverse complement strand
ACCCACACACACACACACACACACACACACACACACACACACACACACACACACACTCTCTCTCTTAGCTTGTTGGAGTCATAAAACCTTTCAGCCCCACTCGCTCTTATTGATGACTCTCATGGTTACCATGAACTCAGCATGGAGTCCACCAGCTCAGCCCCTCTCCAGTTCACCACACAACACAAAAAAAAAAACGATGCTAAAATTAGCCGAGCAGCTAGGCTAGGCTGCACTCACATGGGATCCTAACCAGAGCTCTCTAAACATGAGAGAACATACGGGCACGGGCTGGCCGCTTTGTGGTGACGGCAGTGTCACATGGAGGCCGTTTCACATAAATAAGACGTGGCACTAAAATATCAAACATTTCCACTGCAGGAACCTTTATGAGGGGATTTTACAACACAGGGGGAAAGATCTAAATAAAGGTCTAGGGAAATTATTTACCCCCCCGCCCGCTTATGGTTGTTTAGGGGTCGCTGCTTTCTTTGTGGGTGGAGCTTGCAGGACCACACATTGCCAGGCAGCATTTTAAGCATCTGTTTGTTTTTAAAATTATGGGTAGATTTACTAATACGGGCCTCTGTCTCCTTAAAAACATAACCTAAACAGGGGTGGTTAAAGGCGTGTTTGTGCACCGGTCCTACAGGGCTCTACGTGTTGTTGCTGTGTACTTTCACCAGGGGGCAGTGTCCAGAATACGCAGAGTAACCAGGACTGTTGACTACTCTTGTGGTGGCGCTGGTCCTTTAGCTTAGCTAAGCTTATTGTGTGACATATAACACATTGAACACTCTTTTGTGAACATGTCCTTGCCAAAAAATGCAGATCTGTTTATTTGCATGCAAAAAATGTGAAAAACCAAGAAATTTCACAGTTGGTGGGAACGACTGTAATAAGAATAGGTGGGTTTTACACATCGAGTGTGTAGAACAATAAAAAGTGTCCACTGTGTTCCTCCTCCTCTCAGTACTCTCATATTGTTCTCATCCAGTTCAAGGAAATGTGTTAATTGGTTGCTAATTGTTCACTAATCTGACACAAATGTGGAACCATGAATTCCACTTCAATGACTCGATTTGTAGAAACACACAGAACAAAAGATGGGCGGAGCTACTGTGATGTCACCCACTGGTAACACCTTGCTGAAACGAGTGGCTACACATGACTCGAGTGTTCGCTGAGGCCAAGTCCAGGCTCCATCATACCTTTGTCTGCCTACGGTAGAGTCCCATAAAAAATACAAGGACTAAAGACAGACTTCATGCTTACCAAAATGCGACTCATGGCAGCGTTACAGAGCACCTCTTAAGTTCAGCTGATCAAAACGAGACACTTTTTTACTGAATCATCGTCTCATCTTCCACTCTCAGGTTGGCAGACAGTGCACGTGAATTTGGAAAGTACTCGGTTTTCCAGAGAACAGGAAAATAAGGATTTTTGATGTCAACGTCATTTGCTCAGTATTTCCAATGTATATAGTTTTAATGGCATATTAACACTTATCTGATGTTTTATTCATTTTTTAGCTCCAAAATCAACTTTTTGGTTTCATGACATACACGGATAAACATAGAGGACCGAGACCTAAACAGGTGAATTATTTTTATGGGCAGGTTTTACTGAACCCCCCCGCCCCCCCCCAAAAAAACTTATTTCTACTGTTACACAATAATCAGTGGATCAAACACACATGAAACACAGCAAAAGCAGGTATATATTTGTAAAATGATGATTAACTTCAGCTTTTTCACCACATGATGGGTTTTTGTTTAGGATTAGAGCAAAAACGAGGCGCTAGTGATGAGCTTTAACTGATTATCCATTTGAAAAGATCAGTAAGTTAAATTTCAGGCACTAAAAAATCGCTCTGTGTGCCAATAAATTTTGGTCATTGCAGTTCACTCAAGCTTTTGGCACCTAGGCGGTAATTAAATCTTGACTGTTTGAAAACTAAACCCACGAGAACTACTGGCTCCATGCACCACAGCACTCAAAGTGAATTAAAAAAAATGAACTCAGCAGACTTTTTGTAAAAACCCAGAGCACGCTGCCAAAATATTAACATCATATGAGAAACAACCGAGTGTAATATTTCTGGAAGTGGCACGATTATTACTCTGTAATCATTATCCTGCACTTTTCTTAGGTTGCCACAAATATTCTATTAATGTATTAATTAAGTAATGTGTAAGCGCACAGTTAATTTCAGTACCTCTCCTGTATCGTAGATCCAAACTCGGCCCTCCGAGTCGCCCACAGCCACCTCCTTCCCTCCTGACGACCAGCGGACTCTGTTGAGTGCTGAAGCTCCCTCAATGGTCACGCTGGCAGTGGGTACCTGGCAGGCACAGAGTTAAAACAACAAATCACACAGCTCACAGACAATTCAGTGTAAAATGTGCTGTGGAATATGTAGAATTTTCACAAAAGGGGGCGCTTAAGGTCAGGGCTAGGGTTGGGGGTTAGGATATTTGGTGTGATGGTGAACTCTGACATCATAATGTGATCGGTCAGTTGCAATGTTGAACTTTGGACCAACATTAGTTTTGATGATCCAGGAGCGACACCAGCACGGGGATATCCGATTGTACTTTTATGGTAAGGAACAGGCCAAACCAACAGGAAATAAATAAACAGCAATATGGAAACGTGAGTGTTAAACAGAGCATTAACAAACAGCTTCTGTTTCAGCTGCTGTCAATGAGTGACTTTGTAATTTAGTCTTAAATTCCTCTCATATTCCTTTCATTTTAAAGGAAAATACAGTGAATTAAACATTTAGGCATAAATCATGCCTCTTGGTCCTCATTTTTTACGACCATAATCGCTGTTTAAACTATTCCCTTTGTAGTTTATTGGTAAATGGAAGCATTATACCATTATGGTCTAATTTAGTAAATTTTCTATTTATAAAAGGGGCACTTTATCCAGCTATACGAGACGGTAAGAAAAACAAAGCTGTCAAATTACAACTTGTAGACACAACAGGATATTTACAGTGTAATAACTCACTTTGGTGTTGTGGGTGAACAGCAGTGCTCGCGCTGCACCTTCAGAACCCCCTGAAGCCACGTGCACAGTCTACATGAACTGCTCCTGACATGCGGCAGGCGAGTCTGACACATGTCACCGGTGGAGACAGAGGCCATGGCATCATGTCGCCTCACACACCAAGCTTCTGCGTATTTAAAAGCAGCGCTAACCACATGCTGCACAAGTGGATCCGAACTGAACGCTCTAAATTGGTTGTGTATGTGTGCGCGTACGTGTGCGCGCTGGAAATGAGAACCAGGCGCACCGCGCAAGCTCTGTTAATGTCGTTATGACTGTGTGTTTTTAATATGACGGTAACAATGGAAGCCTGTTGCTATTAGACTGTGAGCGAGGCAGTGTGTGCGCATGTGTTCGATACATCCGCCTGTGTGTGTGTGTCTGAGCAAATGTTTCTCATAAAGCACATTGTTAGTCGAGTTAGGCTGCCGATAATGAACTCTTCCTCTGTCTGTGAAAAGGCTGCTGTTGAGGGAACCCTGGGAAACTTGTCATCTGCGCTGCAGAGAGAGGGAGGACTCTCAGCTACCGATGGATCCAGTGGCTGAGAGTGACGGGCTTACGAGATGAAGAGATGCGACACCAAATCCAATTTTATTTACGTACGTAGACTGAAGGAAATGCGACGTTGAGAGCGAAAGAACATCATGAGGGAGGATGGAGAGTATCTGCAGGTGTTGTCTCCATGGAAACCAAAAGAGAAGGAGAAAGGAGGATCCTTTTATCTCTACTTTTACCCGAGTGATCAAAGGTTTGGTGCCCACTCTGCTCCCGGAGTTGTAACAAAGTATGATTTTAAGAAATGTGGATTCTGCTTCTTAGCTCCACAGTTTGATGCTCATCTGTCCATTAAATATGAGGCTGCAGCCATGACAGTTAGCTTAGATTAAAGGCACAGTCAGTAAATTTGCGATGTTACATAAAAAGGAAAAAGGGACACTGTACTCTGAAATATACATAGAATAGTTTGTAATTACATCTTCCAACAAACTAATGCATTCCCAGAAACTTATAATTAATCCATTAAAAATACATAGGCGTGGGCATGCGGTTTGTGGAAACCGCCATGTTCCCACCATATTTGAATACAGTAGCTGGGAAGGACGTCTCCCTTTTGATTAACAGTGTTATAAATATGTGGCTAGAGACTGGCCACATACATGGGCTCCATATGTGGAGGCCGTAGAGAAGAAGTAGTCGTGGCCATTCGTGGCCGTGGAAGGACATTTGAATTCGTGCCTGCACCTTCAGACTAAAGATATGAAGGATCATACCTATGGTTTATTATCAGAGAAGGAGGAGAAGGAAAGAGACAACACCACCAACATCTTAATAAAATGTCATCTCAAGCCTCATCTCCTGAACTGTACTCAGGCCTCTAACACACAAAAACGTGCACAAATAGGTCGATTTATTCCTGATATTGTCCCAGTTACTTATTGTCAGCAGATTACACATGCGACCCTCCCGTCTCCGGACAGCTGACAACAACAATAGCTGGTTATAAGCTGACATTATCCCAGCTAATGTAAGGCTCAAGCGTCCTAAAAATCCCTCTGATAAACAGTTTGATTACATTCCCTCAAGCATCAGAATCAAGCAACAATAGCTAACGGCAGCAAAAACAGCAGCACTACCAACACTTTGGCATATCCTCAACAGCTCATCTCACAATCATTGTCATCATTCAGAGGTGAGCTTCACTGACTCACTGACCCATATCGGAGTCCTCTCAAAAGGTTTTACAGCATCTTCTAGAGTAAATAAAGGTGGAGGCTTCTCACCCGGCGTTGACAGCTGAGGTAAACAGAGGACTGACGGCATTCCACAGAGAGGGAAAAACTCCAAGGTGAATTCGAAACATGGTGGGAAAATGCCAGGCGGCCATTATAGGGTACAGTCTAAATTTCATGTTTTTGATCTTTGTTGGCTGACTAAAACATGTTTGTCCAATAGCAGACAGCAGAGCTAGGATTATGCACTTAATTGGGAGGGGTAAGAAAACAGACCTCAGCTGACTTCAATCTGCAATTTACCCGTACCAGAATATATGCCAACCATAAGCACTGTAACGTCAATGGCAACAGAGAATCTCTTTCATTTTTTGTACATGTGTGTTAAAAAAAACAACAACAAAAAAACTGTCAAAACAACAGGTTCTAGTTTTATAAGAGGCATTTTCTATCAGCTCCAGTGATTTGTCATTTTTACACTTCAGTTTTTTCAGATCTTTTTTAAATATCCTGCTGTGCTAACTGCAGATTCTTAAACAGAATCATATTACATACATTACTCCCCGATTCCACTTTTTATAAGTGTATGTGACCTTGAAAAGAAAAAAAAAATGCTGTATTTTTATTTTACTCACTATATACGACTGTGTGCAAACTGTTTAATACTATGTGTCCTCCAGTGGCCTTAAATGCACTCATCTTAAAATAACTGCTTGCCCCACAGCCTTGCGAAACTCAACTTCTGGTCTAAAGTTTCTTCTTTTTTTTTTCATTATTATTATTTTCATGGAACTGTGGACTGGAGCTCTCTGCTCGTGGTCTCCGGCACATCTGTGTTCCCCTTCGAAGGGACACTGTGTGGGAGTATGATGGGATGGGGTTTGTGGGGTCCTGAGGTTCCCTGAACATTGGAGAGAGGTTGTAGAAATGTTAGCGGGATGGCTGGGTGGGAGCTGGGATAAGGAGATGTCAAAGTCTGATTTAAAGCAAGGTCTGTGGGAAACGCCCACGGGGGAATCTGGAATTGTGTGTGTGTGTGTGTGTGTTGGGAGGGATGTGGAGGGACTGGTGGTGGAGGGGTTGATGGGAGGGAAGAGTCTTGGATGTTTGGTTGTGTGGTTCGGGCTGAGGCCCAGCAACAGGCCCTGAGGACACCAAACACACGCACATCAACACACAAAGAGATGACACACAAACCACACCCATCACAGCCTATATTAGCCACACTCACACACACACACACACACACACACACACACACACACATACAGAGAATTCTCAAGCCCACACATACCCAGCAGAGTTGAACTCAAACAGGCAAATTGTTCAAAAAAGGCTGCTGCGTTTTAAAAGCTGCTGCATGCAGATAACGACACTGAAGCGCATTAGCGCATCTGGTGTTTTGTTTCGCTGTGTCTGAAAAGTTAATTTCATCATTTTAACATATGTAGTGCTGGAAAGGCATATTATATGTCCGAAAGTATGCGCCATCCATGGGTCATGGTACCTATCTCCTCTCTAAGCATCCCATTCAGTTACGAGAGCATAAGTGAGTGAGCCACTGACGCTGGTCGATAAGACTTGGCTTGTAGTCGGTGCAGCAGTTCAGGAAACTGACAGATGGTCTTATGGCCTGCTAAGTTTTTCCACACCAAACTCAGGTTTCTGTGGCCAGGCAACCATTGGAGGCTCCAGGGTAGTTATTGGGTGAGAAATGGCAAATTATAATTTCTCCACTTCAGTTTTTGCACAGATTGTAGGCGGTTTTGTTACTATTGGACTGACCAAGGTTAGCTGCTTCCAGTTTCCAATCTGAATTATTTATTTAACTCAAGTGTCCTTTTTTCCCTCCGTGTACAGTTAGTGTATATATCCAGTTTGCCGCTTGTGCATCATGAGCCTGAGCCGGAGGCTGACCGACAGCTGGGTAATGCTATTTTGGATGATATGAGCAGCCAAAGGGAGACAGGCAGGCTAATAGCTGTTGATATTTAGACACTTATAATAGAGGGTGAATACCCCTGTCGCTCTTTAGGCTATTTATACCATGTTAGAGAGGCAACTAAATGGACTTGGGGAGCATTTGACAACGCACAGATAAAATACATGTTCTCACCCATAGAAAGAGTTCTCTCACTAAAATAGCCCCTTCAGCCATGCTGGACACTCCCTGTAAATAAAGAAAAAGCTGAGAAAACTCATAACATGTAAGCAACTTGGTTGCAATGGCGCTTTCAATTTTCTCAACTTTTGCTTTTGTCTGTGCTACAATTTAGTTGTGGTAATTTGAATTTTCTTGTTCAGCTACTGTAATTACAATATTTCTGAGAGGTTAATAAAACTTTTGGTTTGGCACAGACTTTTTCACCAGACACTTTTCCTGACACAAATCTCCCATTTATCCAGGATTGGCAGGGGCAGTGGGATTACACTAGCTTGTGATCCCCACGGCACAATGTTGGGGTTTGTGTTTCCTCCTTGCTCCTCCAAAGTGGGGATCTATTGTGTGTTAGGCAAACATGATAACTCCTACACTGTTGAAATTTTGCACATTTTAAACATGAACCCCTCAGGGATATGTAGGATATTTATGTTGCTATACTGTAACTGTATCTAAGGGAAGCTGAATAATTGAAATGAAGAGGACACAGCTGAATGTTATCTAAAGCATGTGTTTCTATAATGTAAGGGTAAAAACATTTGTCTAACAAGCAAAAGGTTTCTTGTTCCTCGTGGCTTACAGGTGCGATCACAAGCTAGTTAATATCACCGTTGGGCCAGTCCAGATAAATGGGAGGATTACATGTGGTGTAAAAATCAAACAAAAAAGCCCAAAACAGCCACAGTTGAACTGTGTATCTTAGTTTCTGTCTTTAAAGCAGTTTATTATTGTAGAAAAAATCAAAGAAAAATACTCATAAATGAAAAATGTAACATGGAAGTTTGTCGGGGCTGTAACGCTGGGATGAGTAACCAAACAAAGTAACACACCACACTACACAGCCATTCATGAATACACACAAATGCAATGTTGTCCTTAGTAAGATGAGACCTCTTGGTAGATCCTCACAGCATTTTAAAAGCGTGGCTGTCATTGTGGAAACGCTTGTCCAACCCACTGTAGACAAATTCACTTCGACCTGCTGAATGGATGTCATTTACAAACACACACTCATACACATGTGCCTCTGAAAGATGACTTGGCGCCCGGTGTTGTGCAGCCGCCGATTGTGCCGACTATTCTGGTTTTGGATAAAATGTCCTCTTCTCCTTCTTCTCGTCAAGACCGCGGCTGTTGTAGCATTTGCTGTTGGCATTTACTGGGTGACCCCATAGGACTGGCTGGCACAGAAAAAAGAGGGGAGCAGCGTGAGACTTGAGCTATCCGAAGGGTGTCTGTGGGAGGAAAGGAGGAAAAATGTCGGAACAAAAGACTGGGTCAAAGAGGGAAAACAAAAAAGTGTGAAAGGAGATGACATAAAGATAGATCGAGGAAGGGAGAAGACAAACAGAGCCAAAAATGCTAGCCTGACTGGCTGAGTGGGTGACTGAAAGCTGGAAGCAGATCTGAACTCTTGTTAGCCGACAGCTGCAGAGTGACAGGGAGCTTCAGTGGAAGAAGCAGCTGCTGATAGAAAGAAAACCAGAGCAACGAGAACACCGACAGACAACACGCCGCACTTCAAGGCCGCATAACGGGACGACAGAGCGGGCAGGAAGTGATTTATGAGCTGGGTGAATTCTTTTAATGAGGTCTGAAGTGATGTACAGATGAAGAGAATTTATTGAAGGATTTCATTACCGTTATTATTCATTGCTTGCTTTCGTTTACACCTCCAACTGCACTCTTGGAAAACACCACCATGGCCCTCTTCACACTGTGGCACGCTCTATGTTACGATGGACGGTGCTGCTCCAACTTTAAATAGTCATAGATTGTTAGTGCTCTCAACAATCACTCATATATGTTGATGCACAAATATTAAACAAGTGAGTTTTTTTTACTTTAACCCACGTTAGAAAATGTATCTCATTAGAAAAAGTTGGAGTTTCATATATTTTCAGCTATTTTTGCAATCTCACTATTGTGAATCTGTTGATCCATTAAGCAAAATAAATGAAATTTCTCCTATTTTAAAAACAAAAGTTTAAGTCATAAGCAACTATTTCCTCTCAGTTCAACACAGTTAGGAGATTAGCTCCTCTGGCATCATGTGCTGTATCTCAAATCACACTTCCACTTGCTATTTTCATTGCATAAAGTTCACTAACAGTGAAAAGTATAGCTACATGAAGTGCATCCAGATGTGTGTACACATAATTCTCGAACAGTTAAGTGTGAAATGTTGTACACTTCTCACCCTGAGTGGTTTCTGTGCAGTAGGGGACGTAGTATCAGTCAATTTTTAAGCTAGTAGGAGGAAACCACGCTTTTAGCCGCCATTCTGTCACCGATGCTAGCCACATGTTGGTGGCGATGGCCAAATTTTATCAGGGATCTACTGCAAGAGTGTTGAAGAATTGTTCTGTGTTCATGTTTATGTTTTGAGTGAAGACGAATTGCTCAGACGCTTGACAAGTTGTCATGTTGTGAGACTAAAGTAGCTAGCTAGCATCACAGTTACAGTCAAACGCTGCAGTGGTCATCACTAGTAAACACAATTTGCCGTGTTAGATTTAAAACATCACGACTCTGTCAAAATTCAGCCACCACACTAGCAAATAGGTATTTTGTACGTAGTCTACCACATGGAACAGTATTAATTGAAGTATCTGACCTGAGACGCAGTACTGGTCGGGACTGGCCACTAGCTCAATTTATCCACTTTTATATCAAAATGCATAATCTTCTGTTTTATGCAACTGTAACTTTAGTGTTAGACTTACGGCTGTAAGATGGATGGGCTGAGATCACAGTGATCTAAACGAAAGGCCATATGCATCCGTCCTCTCTCTGCTACAAGGGCAGTTCATCTGTAAAAGATCATAAGGACAGTGTGTGATAATCTGTGAAGGGATATTGCCCAGAAGGAAAATATGATCTGAGCATTATATAAACGCTCAGATCCACTGACCATTTATGTAATGTGCCCTCCAAGCAGAGTAGAAAGTAATATCATAACAACTACAGGTCTGTGGAGTCTGCAAGGGATTAGAATTTACCCATCCACCCACCCATCCATCCATTTTCTTAACCACTTATCCAGTTAAGGGTTGAAGTAAGGCATAATAAATACTTTATGACAAAAGTGAATCACCCATTTAAAAAAAAAGTCATTATTGCCATCCCCATTTAAACATGGTGGTCACTTTTAGGCAGGTAGGTTTGTGAAGGTGGCAACACAGCTCTGGTGTGTTGGGGCTATTTGCTCCACCCACAATGTGGTTCTAACAGTCTCTCTCATTTTGTCATTTTGCTAAAATTATAACTTGTGGGAGATGACGTTTTAGATTGCCAGCAGTTTCCTCCTGTTTTTATGTGCATTATCGATTCACTCTTCACGTAAGAGGCGAACGTAAACATCAGTGACTGTTAAAAGACAAAGCGCCCTGGAGACTACCCTGACTGTTTGCGGGCGATGTAGTAAAGCACCACCTACTTCATAAGGCCAGTAAAGCATGCCCTCTCCCCTGTTACTGTTGCATTATGCTGTTTAGATATAAGCAGCCGCGTCGGAGCTGTGTCCCCTGTGAGATCATCAGCAAATGGTCTGCGGTTTTGTTGTGGTATTTTTCTGGGGCTTTTTTCAGACCAAGCTGGCCTTTATTCAGACTGAAAACAGCAGCAGCCCTTTAACATTGTTACGCTGTAATAACAACAGTGCTAAAGAGTGAACAGACACACACGCACACGCCTCTATTCGTATCAACTCCAGTGTTTCCCAGCAGCCACTTCGTGTGGCCATTTCCCGTGATTTCTCACCTCCTCACGAACACCTGTTTCCTACTTCCTGTTATTGCTGGCCTCCACAGGAAGTGTGCCATGAATGCGAGGAAAACATGGAAGGCCCCCGGCTCGCTTTGAGTCAGATGATAGAGGTGGAGTGTAAGACTCGCAGCTTAGTTGGCAAGAAAGAAATAATTCAGCTTCAGCCAAACGATGAGTCAAACACACCAACAGTCAGGAAAAGTTCTGTGTTGTTGCTGCTGATCAATGAACGAAAGCATGAAAGTGTGCCGGGGATTTTGGTATTATAGGATCGGACGATCGTTTCATCACAAAAGGCTGACCACTCTGTTGGCTACCTGGAATGACAAAAGCATTGTGATCATAAAGTGGCGTAAACAAACTCCTGCTCCACAAGATCCCATTCTTAACTAATTAACTTTTTATAAGGTTCATTTTTAGGCTTTGAGGTTTTGCCTGAGTCTATTGTTAATTTCTCTGGTAACAAACCAAATGGTTTCATTTTTGTGTACTTCTACAGGAATTTAGCTTAGTGGAACACAACCCTTTGAGTGAATGAACAGTATTTTGTACCTGAGAGGATGTGATTTACCTCATCAGGCGTTTTCCCATGGTTATCAGTGACTGCCCCGCCCCTGAAAATGAACTTGAAGGTCATTTGTGCGAGCTGTTGTTACTGTTTATAGGTGCATTTCAAAGTTAAGCAGCCTCTAGTGGCTGTGTGAATAAGTGCATATAAACATGTGCTGCTTCCAGTACATTTAGATAAGTTTAACATTGTAAAAGGTTCTATTTTATAGCAAGCTATGATTATGTGCTTAAACAAAGAGAAAATGAGAAAACAAAGAGAACAATGAGAAGCAAATTCAAGACCTACGGTTAAAAGTTGCTCGTGTTAAACGGAGTTTTTCATTGGTTATTTCAGACGTCAGGAGCAAACCGCCTGGCGAGGTGACTTGGTTCCTAGGTTTCATTGCAGAGGTGTTTAAATCAAACCCTCCACAGCAGTAAGATGGGGGTCGGTGTAGGTGTCCCAGATAAGAGGCCGTCGATGTATTCATGTAAACTGAATATAAGAATATCTGTCATTGCTTTAGTTTAGGGATAAATTCAGCCCAAATTCAAGGTGCAGATGTTTTACGCAGGGTTTTACACTCTGCGATTTGCTTTCTTACATAACATTTTATCCGTTTTTTTCTCCCGTCAATCCCGTAATCTGCAATGTCTGCCTCGCTGCCGAGTCAGCACGATTACAGGCGCACTCTCTATTTTTCTGTCTCGCTTATCTGCTCCAAAGACAGATGATTGTCTGCATTTTATTATCTCAGCCCGAAATTCACATTGTACTTCACAGTGTAGACCACACACGCAGGGTAGACCACAGGGTGTGATGTCATTCTTTCCTCAGACATATGTGTGTGAATTGATTTTTTAAAAAAGATGAAGATTTTTAATAGGTGTGATGTGCTTGCACAGGAAATATCTCACGCACGGAGAAAAGAAGAGCAGGAGGCTTCGTAATGAGTTTGATCTCCCCTCTGCTGCACAGAAACGTCTCGCGTTTCGTCGTCTGATTGGTCCTTACACAAACACACTTGTGGTTTCTCCCCATTTAAAACAACGTTTTTCATTCTTTACATTATCTGTAAGTAGCTGCAGTTAATCCGTCTTCTTCATCTCCAGTGTAGCAAGCTAATGGCCTTTCTGAGTGTATAAGCTTCTGAGTTAATATTCCTCTAGCCAAGAAGCGGTTCATATAACAGCAGACTGAAGCTGCTCTATTGTGTGGAGGAGGATAAAAAATATCTCTGGGTACGGTCGCGTAATGCTAATAACATGAGCTTATTGAGATTCTGTTCAGTTAGGTTTAGCTCACCTTCTGATCAGTGATTGATGAGTGGTGCCAAATCTTTATTATTGATCAGGTTGGTGTTTTTATTGTTTATCTGTGATCAAGATCCATCCAAAATGTAAACACAAGGCTGTAATTCCCTAACATAAATGGACTTTAAAAAAAAAAATCATACTATAGGATTTTTTTTAGAGAAAAAAATAACACAGAAGGAGAACATATTACAAACTCATGCGCTAAAATTACATAAAGCATTCTGAACTATACAAAAACTTAAGTAGATGGTTTTGTTTTACTAATGCAAAAAGAATAACAGCACACTATGGATGCTTTGGATTTTGCAGAAACCTGTTTTCTGACTAAAATTGCACATCAGTAATTCTGCGTTATACCTGCTTTGAAGGACAGGACGACAGCCAGGAATAATCCTCCTGCTGCTCAGACACTCCCTTTAAATCCCCTGCAATAAGTCAAAAGCTCCCTTGTCATGACACCCACCCGAAAGCTTAAAAAACAAATTAAAAAGACCACATCAGTACATTTTGTATCTACGTTTTTGAACATGTTGCATTTAAATGTAAGCAAATGGAAATATTTTCAATTTGGTGACCTAACATGGAGTAATGACAGAACAAGAAGTGGATTTGGAACCCCAAAAATGCTAAATGGCCCTGAAGCAGCTTTAGTTTTCTGAAAGCAAGAAAGTCACATGGAGTAAAATGATGTAATTTCAAGTTGCGTTCAAATTCCCTCTGCGCTCACACTTGTGATGGCAGCTTCTCAGGTGAGAAACTCTCATCATGGAGCAAGAAGAAGTCCTGAACTCTCTGAAAGTTAGATGATGTGGTATACGAGCTATAAATTCATGTGCGTGGGTATGTATAGGAGTCTGTTCTGCATATGTGTCCAAGTTAACATCATGTTCTCTTGCTCTTGGTCATTGTAGCCCAGCTCTTCTGTCACTCTGTTATTTTTAACCTCCAAGGGGGTTTCTGCGCTCCTGGGCGAGCCAGAGAATGAAAGAAGAAAGACGGTGAGAGCGGTGGAAAAACAGGGATGACACAGGGACAGCGAGAGGTGACTAAGCCCGTGGATCAGTAGGAGGCAGATTAAACTAAAGTCCCCTGCTTAAGACTTCAAAGTTCAAACTCCAGCAGCCTCAACAGTTGTTCGCCGTCCGCTCACTTTGTGTGTTTGTGCGTGTGCGCTCATGGGAGATCTCCGAGAACATGCGTGTATTGTTTTGTTTGTGTGTGCTTGCCTGTCATTGTTTGCACGTTTTGCTCACATAGGTCTGGATGAAACTGTGAATCGGTGCACGCCGATGTGTGCGAGCAGCCGTTGTGTACGTGTACGTGTACGTGTGCGTGTGCGTTCATGTTAGCATCCACTGGTGACACTGACAAATGGCCTTGTGACCAGGATGGAATGCAACACAATGTTTGCAACACAGTGTCATCATTACCAGCGTGGCGGCCCTAAAACTGACAATCCTACATTTTAGTAAGGCACAGGGTCCTATAATCAGGTACAGGTTGTGTTGCGTTCATAAATGGCATTTGGATATTTTCAGTCAGAAGTAAACAGGAAGGATGAATACAAGTCAGTTCTTGCAGGCATTTGCATAAATGTACATGTGAAAAGCATGCGTGCTGTAGGGTTAAATTAGATGCTTCTTAATGCTCGATTGGTTTTTTGTGTTGGCGCACAAGTAAAAGTCTCAAATAAACAATACAACCATGATTTTTCTAAATAAACTTGCACACAAGCTTTGTTTTCAGCTAATCAGACTGGGAACAGGAGCCTCTGACATCTCAGGAGATTCCAGAGAAACAATGTTGCAGATTTGGTGTTTTATGAAATTTGAACACACACAGGAGGGAACGAGTCGAGAAAGGCAACTGGCTGTAAAAGCTGTGTGCTAATATGTCTGCGCATCAAGGTCAAACCCTAACAAACTACTGCAACATGCAGTGTGTGCGTGCGTGTGTCTGCGGTAGTCGTTAAGTTTGCTCGCTTCCTTGCTCGTGAAATGAAACATCGCTCGCTCGGATCGTTATGCTTCGGTGATCCCAGCACCCCTGTTAGCTTATCGCTTTTACTTGTCTATGCGAGACAAAAAACAAATACGTACACACATTTGTAGATACACAAAGTGAAGTGACACGTTTTGACTGATGAAGCAAAGCAAAGCATTTGTCTCCCTCAGCCTGCCTGCTTAAACACAAGGACGTGGAGACGAGTGGACCATATCGTGGCAAGCAAGAACATCTTTGTAGGGCGTTTAATTATAGTGTGTCAACGTTTCATTAACCTTCAACATTTTAACAGATTTATTAAAGCACCTAGTAGCTACAAAGGTTCCTTCACAGTAATATAATATGTTTATGACAGATCTGGGTATTATTATTATTTGTCCATATATTAAATGGCAAATGTTTGCGAGCCCTTCAGTCGGTGTCATTCACCACTGATGGTTTCTGCAGCAGATCAGCAGAGACAAAATACTGAAGTTTAGTGGTTTCTTCTACTTTATAATTTATTTTTAATTGTACAGTTATTTGGTTATTTGCACATTAGGTTGGAGACTTATTTCCTGTAACAGATATCCATTGAATAGCCAGTGAGTAATGTATAAGGTTTATTGGAGTTTATTGCTTAAAAGCACGAAGAGCACAAGTAGACGCAGATGATGAAAGTATAGCTGTTCTCGAGGGGTTGTTCTCTTTCTTTGAGTGATCACGACTACATTTTGAGTTTAAGAAAAATCTCACTGGTCTCACTGGAACAGGTCTTACTGGTAGACGGGGATTAAGGAGAGTAATTAATGTCTCTGACTTGTCGAGTTAGGCTGAGGGGAACCATAT
>VOQK01011209.1:26654-38202 GCA_015052645.1 Benitochromis conjunctus | reverse complement strand
CGATCGTAACACTTCTCATCCTCTGTATCCGATACTTAGGTCTGCCTGTATACTCGGCTATGCTAGTTCTACTGTGTTAACCTGTGCTGTTGTTATTAGTGTTGATTTACCTACTGTATTCGCTGTTTAGCATTCATGTCGGCTAGTAAACTTTTTAGATAAGTGTGCTCATCAAATAATAATACTAATCTTGAGAAGTAGTCCGAGCCATTCTCAACGTAGGCTTGCTTTTGTACATTTGTTGATGTTTCTTAACAGTGAGTTGTAGTGGCACTAGTATCTTTTTACTCATCAAGCCATAGTGATTGAAAACGCTTGGTCATGTTAGAGACATATCATCGTGGATCATCGTTCAGCTCCTCCAGGTTGGAGAAAAAAAAAACAAAACAGGGAGGCAGAGGAAGGAAAATCTAAAAAACAGAAGAAGAAGAAGAAATTAAGCTTCTCCCGGGCTACAAAATGAGGAAGATGAGCTGCTAACTTTTGTGCAATACAGTCCTAGTTTACATAACATAGAACGATAGTTTAGAGATGATTAACCTCTGCAGGTGCCGCTCAACCACTCCGCTGCCTGCAGAACCAAACTTGTATCATATCTCCATATTTCGCCTCCACATCAAAGACATGTTGAAAGTATTAAAGTGACTGTGCGAGATTAGGCTCCACCATTTCATTGCATTGCTCTGAGCTCCACTCTTGATTTATGCTGCCTGCCCCATTGCCCTGAGAACACCACATGAGCTATTTATTTCTCAGACTATTATTATTATACTATTAATAAATAACAACACAATGAGAAAAAGGGAACGACTGGAAAAAGGTGAATTAATATTATAATTGTTTTGTTTTTATTTTTAGTATTTAGTGGTTGCTTTTAACAACATTCATTAACTGACTTAAAGATTACTGAATATTTAATGTAATTGTAGCATTGTGTTTGTAAAGAGAAAAAAACCTAGTGAGTTGTGTTTCTTGACTTGTGGATTACCAGTGAAGTGGGCAATCTAGTGCTAATATATATGAGGTCTTTTTTTAAGGATTCTTATTTTGCGACAGCAACAGCAGTCATTATAAATGTTCATTTTAGCATCACCTGTCTTCCGTTGTCTTATTCTTCACCTTCCACCACACTCTGCATCATCACAGTAACACATCGCAAGTCTGAGGGTGGGGACTGAATGTGCGTTTGGGTGAATCGAGGTGCGCGCGCAAGGGTGTGTGTGAGCAGTGTGTGTCGTGAATGTATGTAAGTTAACAAACCCGTGTTTATTTGTGTGTCTATGCAAAAAATATGGTACACGTGTGCTCGTATCTTTGTGCGTCTGTCTGCTCACACATGCGAATCTGTGTGCGTCTGCGTGGATGTGTGTGTGTGCGATTGTTGGGTCTGTGAGGGGGGGGGTTTGGGGTGGGTGTTGTGTCCAGTGTCCACCAAAAGCTAAAACTTGTCAGGCTTCCATACTTCCTGATGGAACCTCCTGACGTTATAGCTGCAAACCCTCATCATGTGATCTGACTCAACTCGACTGTCCATAACCCCTTCAGTCACCTGACCAACCAAATCAACCAATCACTGTCCACCACTACCGCCTTCCCCCTGCGCCATCCTTTGCTGCACATCACGTCAGCCCCATGTGATGTTCTCCATTGATAACATACTACTGTCACAATCTACTGTTACATGCTGACAGATCTGGGGAGAAATACGCTTGCTTTTGTTCATTCGAGGTGTTTTCACCTTTGAGATTATTAAATCGCTCCTTAAATCAAGGCAAGTGTCCCTCAGGTTGTTTGATTTTTAAAGGATCAGTTCACACATATTTAATGTTTGCCCAACAAGTGCAATATCTGTCAATAATATATGCTCCAAAACGCTGGAGGTGAATGGAGTGAAGTCCGTGGTGGTGCTCACAGCATTAAAAATGCATATGTAAATTTAATTCACATTTGTGTGCATATATTTCTGAGGAAACCACAGACCTAAATTTGCTTTCCCAGGCTTGTAGAGCTGTCTAACATTCGAAATTTGAATGTGACTTGAACGGTTTGGGAGATGTTGGCTGTAGAGAAATCAGATTTCTCTTGAATATAATGAAGGAAATAGGCTACATTTACCAAACAACAGCAACGTCTTTCTCTGTTATACAAGAAGCTCCTTGTTTTATAGTTTTATGTAGGAAATATTTTCTCTTTGCCAAACTACACCTGCTAACTGTGGACGGAAACGTGCATCTACCTGTGACAAAACATTAAAAATGTTAACTTCAGCTGAGCTGTAATGATGGTTGGCTACACGTTTCCTTTAAGTGGCAGATGTACTTCCAGAGAAGCTAAACACTTTCCCATACTCTAAGAAAATAGCCATCCATAAGTTAAAAATTTGACTTATAACGTTGAAATTTTGAGGTACCTAACTTGAAATGCTAAGACAATAACCCAAAAATTTAAACTTAGTTCTGCCTTGCAAAAATAAATGAATCAGTGATTTACTGATTACTTACTGTTGTGGTGTCATCTAAATATATTTTTTGGTTCCTTGAGCACCACAGGCCGAGTGCCGTATAGTTTTATTACAATGAAAAGCTGGTATCTCCAAAATTGGGCAACTTACACCAAAACAATCAAGATGGATAAGTAACTCTACAGACCAAAATGTCAGTTTGATATTGAGAAGAACTGTACCTTTAAGTAAGAAACTAAGTTTTGGATAGTTGGGATGAACTGACCCGTTAATCAGCCTGAGGTGGACTTGTTCAATTTAATCTCTTCAGCGTCATTTGATGAAATTTAGTTTGTTTTCCCCAGAACTGCAAATTACATTTCTACTGTTCATACTACTGTACGTGCTGCATACTACCTTACCAGGTCAGAATCCACCTTAACCTGTCTCCATGCCAACCACAGAGGAGCCAGTTGCATGGCAACCGGCTTCCGCCACAACAAAACAACCTACCAACCAGCCATCTTTCTCAACTGACGAGGCCACGCCCACCTGACTATGATCGCTCCGTAGAAGAAGAGATAGAGGAAGAGAGAGGATAGGAAGAAGGGATGACAGATGAAAGAGATGTAGTTGTGATTCTCAGGGTGTCTTATATAGATCTACTGTTTAGTCTGTTCTCCAGTCTCTCGCTGGTGTCCTGTTGCCCCTAACTGAGCCCAAAGACGATTATGTCCTCCTCTGATAAAGTCCTTGTTTGATTGACTACTGACCAATTCCTCTCCATCAGTTGATTGATAGTATTGATTGACCAATTCTCTTGAGAGCTTGAGCTGAAAGAAGCTCAGCACTGTAACTAATGTTTACAACCCAAATGAGACCAACAACGCTGTTGAAAGAATGTCTAGGACTTTAAAAAAAAAAAAGGGAAAAAAAAGGAAAAAAGAGAGACAAATCTCTGAAGAGTACTTATTTCTAAATGATGGAACTTTTCGCTTACTTTCTATGTGACATGAGGTAATGTAATTTTTTTCAGTCATTGCATGTGACTATTTTTATTTGCAATGAAACTGTTAGAATGGATGGTACATTTGTGACGTCAGTGCAACGTTCAGACACCAATGCTAAAAGTCAGCCGGTGTCTACTAAGTGTTTTCATGTCGCCGTGAGGAGTGCTTATGGACCAATGAATGCTAAATGTGTGACCATACAAAGCTGTAAAGGTTTTGTTTATTTGTACATGGTTATGGGTAAAATAAACCATTGAAGCAAATTAACCATCTTTAGTCTTAAAGAGTAAGCCCTCACACGTTTATTTGTAAAGTCAGTGCTTTGGATAATGCAGTTGAGGTAAGTTTCAACAGTTAAAGCTGGTGACGTGCTCCCATTCAAACACTGAGAGGGCTCGATGTAGTTGTGTGTTAGAGAGGGTCAAGAACGAAAGAAAATCAGGGTTTGATCCACTTCCACACATCACCATCCTCCCTGCGACAGGCATCACAATCAAGAAGGGGTGAGCTTCAACTCTCTGACATATCCATCTACCCACAATCCTCCTGTGCACCAGAGTCATCCGATCAACAAACACCTGCACCCCCGCATCCACCATGTCAGCTCCTGTGACCTCTGGCCAAATCGTCTCAGCCCTCACCATGCCATCGGCTAAGTGGCTAGTGGCTTTTGAGCTGTTGTTGCAAAGCCTCCTGGGAAATGGAGTCACAAACAATTCACAGCATGGTCCGACCAACCTCTTGTCACTCTCCTCCCACACACCGTTCTCCATACGCCACTAAAGAAGTTCCTCCGGCTTCCAGTGAGAAGGTCATGCCATTTTGTTCCTGATGGGTTAGGTCGCCGCAAACAAGAACATATATGGGCTTTCCGGGCAGCTAAAAATACAGTATGGAAAAAAATGGGTAAAAGTGACAATTCTTACATAGTACACTCAGTATTAAGAGCTAACCAGTGAGATGTTCATCTATACACTTTGCACTATAAAAGCTATGTGAAACTGAAAACTTTTACATACTTTTGTTTTTGTTGGTTTTTAAGCTAGAAGTGCTTTTGGAGCAACAACTACCTTATTGGTAGACTTTAACCTCAAAAGTGGAGCCAAAGACAGTAGTCTCTGACTGAAGGAAGTAGATAAAGAAAGGTAGGAAACAGTGGGGGCTGGCAAAAATGTTGTCCATCAGCCACGGGCTCAAATAATAGGGCACATTTCAGAAACTATACAAAGTCTAGCCAACTAAAATACATCTCTGTCCTGAGACCCAGTGGCACTCCAATAGGTTTTAATCTGTGATTCCTCATTTCCCTGCAACAGGCATAAGCAGTGTGCAAAATATATCCAGAGTGATACGCACTTGTCCAAAATGCTCTTTTTATTTGGGTTATACTGATAATGTATTATTATTACAAAATAAGTAGTGTGTAGAAAAAAAAATTAATTTCCCAGCAAGCATCCTGCAATTAGACATACAAGAACCGACCTGCTTCTTCAGATATCAGGGTGGCAGGTTCAGTGTCAGGAGTGTGGGTATGGGATTGGGACAGCTAAGCCTGAGCCAGAGGTGTGTTTGGTCTGCATTTAGTGATTTAGTATACATATGTACAAATGGTCTGCCTGCAGCGATTCCATGTTGGCTGAAACAAAAACCACAAACACATTATTGTCTGTTAGAAATGAAGTGAGCTAACCAACACTGGGAAAGTCAAGCAGCATCTATGATGATGAATTCACTATGAGTTTAAAATCCAGCTGTCCCTCTTTTCCGTTTTGAAACCCAGACTTTGATTTTAACCACCCTAACGTCTTACTGTAGGACTCAGCGAGATGCAGCTGGACCAAACCAAATCATGAAATAAGCAGGGGGGAGGAGAGGTCAGTGGCTACAGGATTTTATTCTTTGTTTCCAAAAAGTAAACTAAACTAATGCTAACAAACAAACATGTTTCTAAGAACCTGTTAAACAAGCATTATTTTATGGTGAAAGGTTCATAATTTTCATTTAAAAAAAAAGACTAATTAACTGTTTTACTGATTTCTAGGGCACCTGTCAGTCATGGGCCCTTCATCACTTTGCTTCCCCTTACAGGGCCCCCCATTACCAGCGGCCTCCAGCAAACACTTGCCAACCCATCTAAACATATACATTTTCCCCACGCTAACTGGTCTCTAGGCCTTTGTGATTGGGGTTTGAATTGAATTACCGCTGTCACTGAACAACCCTTTGGCATTTGGCAGTGAAACCTTGTCGAGACACTGAGAACAAATACTCAAAGTCTATTTTTTTGTGCTGAACAGCAGCTTGAAAAATCCAACATTCTGAACCCAAGACAGATCAGTGCCACATTGTACAGCAGCATAAACAGGGATGCTTTGCCTTACTGTTGGGACTACTATTGTGCTTTAAAGCAGTGATGAGACAGAAAAGAAAAGTGAACTTTTGAATGCAGCTGTGCAAATGGTGCCAGCTCTCAGGAACCTGTAATCCCATACAAATGGAAGAGGCCAAATTTTAATCAGGTAAGGTTTTTGCTTTTACTTAAATGCAAAGCTTGTTTGATTGCACCTCACGTTGGCGCTAAATGTTGATTCAAATAGTTACCATATCTTTCCATGCTGATGTCATTTATAATATATTGATAAAATGTGGCATTTGGCTTCATAGTTTGCATAAAATAGCCTCCCCTGTTTGGCTTCTCCCATTCAGCAACAGAAACAATAAGATTATTTCTGGCTCCAGAGCACTTCTTCCTCCAATAAACATGACGAAACATATTCACTCAGATGCTTTTAGAAACAAAAACACAACACCTTTCTGAAAGCTACTTTGACTGTGTTCATGTCCTGTCTCCTCATCTGTACAATGGCTTGAAAACTGGCCACTGGGATGTAGTCCAGTTTTAAGATGAATTATACACTGCCTTAGATCAGCTCCCAAAGGTGTTGTAGCTTGTGTCAGAACCACAGAGTGCTTTGAGGATACAGAAGGTAAGTGGATTAGTGGCTTGAGGGAGGTTAAAGGATAATTTTGTGTAAGAACGTGAATGCAAAATCTCTACCTGTGTATAGCTAGGAACACATGGTTTATAAATATATAGACTAGTTTCTTTTTTCCAAGGTCCTGTGCATTGTGCATGGAGTGATTAAAGCTTGGTTCTTCCTCTGCAGAGACAGTAAACTTTCAAAGTCACAGCTCTGTAGAAGAATAAAGGCAAAGAAAGCAATAAGCCCCTCACATCACTGCTACAACCTGCATTCAAATATACAGTTCAAAGCTGGTTTCTCTTGAAACTTCATGCTGTTAGTTAAGCTTTTTTTTTTTAAGCCACATAATACATAAACCGCATTATTATGAAAGACATTTTTAAACTAATCCAAACTGGAAGTGTAGTTGCTGTTATATGTGATGTAAAAAGTGTTTCAGTCACCGCTGCCCTGCTTTTCTATAGAGGGCTGACGTTTGTACAGATGGAGTAGCTGTGAGTGCCACGGAGGATCCTGCGATGAAGCTAGGTTCATAAACTAAGCCTGGTGCTAACATATAGATCACTGACTTCATTGAAATGAGCATGCTCAGGTGTTGTTCATGCAGCTGCTATTTTCTGTCAGCCAGTCAAACGATTATAAATCTCCAGAGTTTAAATACCACCACAGACCTTAAAAGTAATTGAATTAATCAGGAAATGAAGCATCTTGCCCAAGAAATTCCTCTGATTCTTAATTTTAACTCTTTATCTAATCGTAGCTAGTGCTAGCTTGCCCATCCATCTTTGTCAGTGTTAACAAAGCGCCTACAATTGCTAATAGCTCACCTTTCCTCTTAGAAGCTGCATATTGATTTTCCACCTTCTTCATGTGCTCCTTTCACCGTTTTACACGCTCCCTCATTCATCTGAACTCTAAGAGTAGATCCCACTGAGCCCCAACAAAGGAGATGTTCACAGGAATTTCCAACTTGTTCCTGTGAGGTTTGGTGGAAGTAGGAATGAAGATAAATCGCATGGGCTCGCTCGCTGCAACTTTCCTTTCCCTATGGAGCGTATATTTCTGCAACAATGCTCAGCTTTTATGAGCCTTGGATTGCAGTTTTCGTTTTTACCTTGTTTCTTAGGATTTGGTGGAGTTTCATATTATCACATTTTGTAAGCAGGCCTGTGCCAAATGTCTAAGTTGTCCATCTGCAGGTGTAGATGTCTGAACTAAACCAAAGTAAGCAACAAGCAGAGCCACACTGTACTGCCCCAGTGCTGACAGTGCATCTTCACAGCGTTAAAAAAAATACCGATGCATCCTATATTTTCACGATTCAGGTAAAGCGTAAAGGGACATGCAAATATATAGAGTATTACAGCAAATTATTTATAGTGTTGGATTCCACACTGGATGCCTCTCTTCCCTCCTTCTCCCTGACCTGACCATGTTTACAGCCAACATACGACCATAGGCATTAAGCTGCGACATATCCACACCCCACTGAAACTGTTAACTACAAGTAGCTGTTATAAATAAGTAAGGCAGCCAATCCCAAAGAGTTTCCATGGTTCCTAAAGTGGGTGAATATACAGCATTTTTGTCTTTATTAGCACAGGTTAGGGAAAAGAAGGTTTTTGGACTCAACCTACAACGTTCTGCTTTTCTCACAGTGAAGATGGAGATGACCGCACCACTGTTTCTACAGAGAAGCAATGACTGTCTACCTTAACACTAAATTACAGCAAACAACCAAATAATATTCACCACCAGCTGCCTGCTTTCCATCCCAGTCTGAGGGCAGGCGAGCCTTTGCCAGCCTAAGCAGCAGATGTTTCGAATCTAAAAGATACACAATCACTTAATCCTTTGCAATTCACATTCTGAGCAACGCCGTCTAACTGGATCCACAGTGAGGAGGGAGGTTGGCTCAAAGGGTTTCATTCCATAGGGCTATATTTAATTCGAAGGGATGAAACAAACTAAAAAACACATCTGAAAAATGTAATTGAGTACGTAAAATTGCGGGCATTATTGGATCTTTAATAATATCGCCTTAAATCTAAATTGTGGCTTTGGGGCAGTGTATGTGCTTCGCCCCGAATGAAATGCTGTATCTCAGCCTTGCAGCTTATTTTAAAGATGGAGCGGAAAATGATTCATCTGTCAGTGCTCTCAAATTTTATCTTCTCACTTTTCCTTCGTTGGGATGTGGACCGCTGTATTATTTAAAGTGTTTCACTATATTATCGACAAAAGAACTGTTTCTTCTTGTGATAAGAAATGAAAATATATCAGCCACCAGCAGATTCACAGATAACAGATTTGAATAGCTGTTAAAAGCAGAAGAAAAATGAGCATTTGCCTTTTTGAAAGGAAACCCTTTAAGTGATATGAAGAAGACAACAGCGTGTAGTCCCGTTGCAGGTTTTTGATACGACCTATTTTCTATGACATTTAAAGTGTAATAAAAAGTTGACTTTAATAAATAATGAATTCATTTGAAATTAACCTAAATATTTTTAGAAACTAAAATGCTTTGTACTTACATGAAAAGCTTAAAATCTCGCATTATAAAAGCATCTTAAACACACACAGCCTGCAGATTTGTCTCATATAAAGTCACTGAACCATGAGGTGAACATTCAGGTGAAAATGAGCCGACAGTCCCTCTGCTCTGTCGTCTCAAAGCAGCTAATCGTGCAGCAGCTGTAAGCCGAACAACACCTTCCCCTGACTTCATCAAGCGTTTCAAGTGACCTCGCGCACACTCCTAATATATGTCTAACATAAGTAACTCAACTGGTTGCACTAATGAAATTAATATATATTTGTAGTTCTGTATTAAAACCAGTGTGATCTTTATCGTCTTAAACTGCTCGTCAGCGCCTTTAATCCATATTGTTTTTTCGACTGCACCATCATAAGTGCTATAATTCAGATGTACATTTCTTTGGCAGTGTTCACAAACATATTTCAGTTTTACTGAATGTATAATATGTGTAAAAAGAAAAATACATCAACCATAACTGCATTACAAAAGCTGTGACTTAAAAGAAAAAAGAACACTGTAGTATGCACAGTGACTGCTTTATCAACTTTATGGTACTTTATATGTTCTGCAATCCTGCAGCTGTTGTTCGTCTTCTTTTGTTTATGTTCTGGAGTCGATGCTTTAATAAATACATTTTCTACGGCACAAAGGGGAAACCTACGCAGTGCTTGATGTGTCTAACCGGTGCTGCTGTGGGTGGCAGCAGAACCAGAACGCAAAGACGTCCTGCTCCCTTCCCTCCCTGGTGTTTATTTTTTTATTTGCGAACAACATAAAAATGCAATTTGCCCAAATGCTCCCTGCCTCTTCTTTCAGTACATAAAGCACTATTTTACTGCTCTACTTCTTCTTGGACTTATTTCTGCTTGGAACATTTTCAGGCAAGCAAATGGAAGGTAAGACACATCTGGACAGCTGTTAATGCTCTACATTGCTCTAATCTCCGTTTGCAGTATAATAAACGATTGCACGTGGCATCTAAAAGGTTTGCAGAGAATTATCACCTGATGCTGCAGTTCCAGTCAGCTCTGTAGAACGTCTTAGTGCTCATTTCCAGCTGTAGCAGGCAGCTGTTTTCATCAAAAAGCTCCACAACCCAGCCAGCAGGAATCATATCGCAGCATTTCAAGCTATCCATGGTGCCAAAGTCGTTTTGCTACTATATAGCCTTGCAGTATAATTAAGGAGACTATTATGAGGAACATTTAGGAAAGTGCAGCATGATATATAGTTGTTATTATGTTCCAACACAGTGAGCTAATGCTTTATTCCATTAGCTCTGTAAGGGTCAGGGCATGTTTTCAGCCCACTCTTTCCAGCATGCAGATTTTTGTTTTACTTTGACCTGAATTCACCAAATCCTCCGGAGCAGCTGCGCAGGGTGAACTCTGATTTGAATAAGACTAAGAAATTGTGTTGAGCTGCGGCTGAAGCGCAGAAGCATCCAGAGCTGCTGTGTGGGCTGACGAGGACAGATTAGCATAATGAGGATATAGGCAGAATCTATGGGTAATCGTCTAAACATAACAAAAAGTGTGAACAGTGTGCGCGTGTTCGCAAGTATGCACGAGGAAGATGACAAAGAGAAATCAGCAATGGAGTCTAAATCTGTGCGAGCATCTTTAGAAGGCAGCAGCAGAGAGACGAAATCGACGCGTGTGAGAGAGACAGCATTTTCTGAGTAATGGCCGTTTATGGATGCAGTTAATGTTCCATAATTCAGATTTAAAGTTTATACATGACAAAATCTCATTCAATAAAAATGAGTAAACAAATGGCGCATTAATAAAGGCGACGTGTCGTGATTACTTTATTTTAAAATGAGTAAGAAATGACATGCTGTTGGGAACTAGTCACCCTTAAAGGTTTTCACCTCAAACAAATTTTTAAACATTAAATGCTATTCAGGCCAGGCATTTTTTAAAAATATATATTTAGCCCATTTAAGAGAAAGACTAAGACGTGCAATGAAAAAACAAAAATTATATTTAAGGCTAAATTTGTGAGGTGAACAGGGCCTGCAAATGCAGCTAAGTACAAGAGAAGTAGTCAAAGAGCCACCGCCCAGCTAAGAGTTACACTCATTTTTACTGGATTGCCCCATTAAAACGGCATTATTAGAGAAATTAATTGTCAAAAGGTGACTTTTCTGCTGAATTTCAGCAATCTTTAGGAAGAATCGTATAATTTGTCTTTTTGTGTTATGAAGGATCAGGAATAGATTCGGCAGCAGAGCTTGGAAGTAAAAATAGTGAAATCTTGAGCAGGGCTAGACAGTGTAAGCTCTCCTCTAATAGGCTGTGTGAAACATGCAGTCATGCCAACAAAGCTCTCACAGCACAGACAGAAAAGCATGGCTTACCATGCTTGTATTATGTAGATGTAATGCAGTGTATTGTATAATTAACTGAAAAAGTCCTATTGCATTATTTTTTTAAAGGAGCATGATTAATAGAAGAAGCTTGTTTATCTGATATGTGTCTAACGTGCAAAAGACCCGACTGGATACACAGAGTGTTGTCATGTGTTGGCTACATCTACAGGACGGTGCTGTTGTTTTAACACAGACACAATA
>VOQK01011206.1:31040-43345 GCA_015052645.1 Benitochromis conjunctus | reverse complement strand
AAGTACTGAAATGAAAGGCAAAAAAAAAAAAGAAAGAAAGGAAAAAATTCCCTTTCGTTCTCTCCTCGCCTCTCTTCTCTTCTATCCCCTTAGATAAACAACAACAACACTAAGGTTTTTTTGGTCCTCTGTGATCAAGGAGTTTCAGAGAAACATGGAGGGGGAGGTGTGCTTGGAAAAGGTGGGAACAAATAATAAAAGGAGAGAAAAAAACACAAGTATAAAGTGGAAAAACCGTAGGAGCAGAGGCGAGCTGCAGATCTTTACAGTCAAATTCTCAGAATGGGTCAAAGTTCCCCCAGCAGCCGGAGACGCGTTCTGATTGGCTGCGGAAAGGTGAAATTAAAACCACGGTAAACTTTTGACCTCGCAGGAACCGGGGAGAGGAACGCCCATTGCTGTAACAAGAGCGAGCTTTCCCCTCCTCCTCCTCCTCCTCCTCCTCCTCTTCTTCCTCAGCACTGCTCTCCCAACAACGCTCCCTTCCCTCTTCCTCCCCCTCATGCTCTCTCTCTTTCTCTCACACTTTGTATTTGCCTCACCCCCTTCCTCCTGCTTTCTTTCCCACCGAGTCTGTCATTCGCTCTTGTCTTCCCTTCTTTCTGTCCAAGCCATCTCTCCTTTTCTGAACGCCCCCCCTTTCCCTTTATTTCCAGCTCCCCTTCACTGTCTGCCCCCCCACCAATGAATTTGTGCTTTGCTGCATATAGCCTGATGAGAGGTGGGGAGGGAGAGAGGCAGGGAGGCACAGAGCAGGAAAGAGCTGGGGGAAGGGTATGGAGAGGGAGGAGACAGCCAGAGAGAGAGAGGGGGGGATGGGAATAGGAGACAGAGGTAGAGAAGCAGAAGCAGCAGAAGAAGAAGACACGGGGAGAGGAAGGGCAGTAGAAATGCAGCCTTGTTGCACAAACTGCTCCCTGTTAGAGAAGAAGAAAATCTCAAGAAGAGTGAATGTATAAATAGACACGTAACTGTGGCTCTGAGTAAGATCTGCTGAGCAGCAGGGCGGGGAGAGCCCATTTTTATTGCTAATGGTTTCTCTCATTACACATCAAACGGCTGAGGGTGCGTGCATCTGCGTGTGTGTTTGTGTGCAGTGGGCCGATTTTTAAATGATTTTATGAGCCAACTAAAAGAGCAGCCCACTCGCTCGCTGCTTTGATGCCGCGTGCACGCACGCACACACACGGGCTTGCAGCTGCATATTCGGTCATTAGCAGTTTCGTAACCGCACTGTGCGGTGGAGTACTACTGTCTAATTGTTGCTTCTGTTCACATGTAGACAATCTGGTGAGGGAGTTCTTCCAGCGTGTGTCTTGTGCTGCACACGTGCATGTGTAAACACAGGCTAAATGCCCGTCACAGCACGAACGGCGCTGTCAGTTTTCAGATTTTAATGCAATTGAAGTAATCCTTTTTGGTTTAGATTAAGCTGTGCGATGAGTTGAGTGGGCATAACTGTAGTGAAGAAAGACGTGGAGGAGACGAGAGCCCGAGCCGGTCATCTGGGAAGAGGTGAAGGAGGAGAGAAAAGGAGGAGATTCTTTCTCTGCTAGTGAAAAACAGCAATCTAAGAAAAGGAGGCTGTGGATGTTATTGAGTTAACCAGACAGAGCCGGAGACTGGGAGGGAGGAAGAACAGTGGGAGCTGAGAGAGCGACTCGCTAGACGAGTGGATGAGGGCTGCGCTGTGGTGCTCTGCCTGCTCCTGCTGCACAGTGGGCACCATATGTTCTTATAATATACAGAGCACACACTGAGTCTGTGCTGCTCCCTAAATCTCTCCCCTTCTCTTCTCTTCCATCAGCTCTCGTGTGCCTTACCAGCCAATTACCTTACCCAAGAGAGAGCCCATTATAGAAAAAACACAAACAACAACAAAAAAAAAGCCGCACAAACCTGCATGCACGCTCGCTATGCATCCCATTAGGTAAGGAGCACCTGGCCTGCACCGTCCTCAAGATCAGAGGCACCTCTAACGAACATTTGGCTCTACACGGACACACAAACACAAACACGGTTAGATAAAGGCCCCACCCCCCCTCTAATGGGAAGGAAGATTGATACAGACAGAAAAGAAAGATTTCTCAAGATGTCGTTCTGCCCGTGCTTAGCTACTTCCTCTTTAAATATTTAAAGCAACTGTGTTTTTATGAAGTTGTTGGTTTCCTTTGACAGAAGTGCAACTTTTTACAGAGCAGCAGCAGCAGCAGAGCCAAATGAGTGTATCCCTGAATGTGCAGTTGATATGCACTGACAGTGATGTGCATGGAAGCGAATGCAGGCTGATTTGTGATTGGGGAGTTTTGTTGTGTTTTGTTTTACTTAGGAAGGAGTGCTTTCTCCTTTATTGCTGTTGTCTGGATTCAAGGTGTGTCAGCTGCATGACTGATTGTGTGCTTGTGTGTTTGTTTGTTTGTGGGTGGTTATGCATGTTGCCATGCAGTTTCCCTGCCTCTCCACCATGTGCTTTTGTCTGTGGGAGTGATGGATTGAAGGCAGGCAGCTAATGTGATTTAGATGCTCAACCAGGAGTGTGTGCAGTGCTGCGCGAGTGTGTGCGCGCGCCCTGTCCACGTGTGTGCAGCATATGCAGTGTACGTGTGTGTGTGTGTTTGTCTGTCTGCCTCCCTCTTCTCCTCTCTTTCACTCTTCTTCCTCCACCCCTCCCACCCGCTATCATTTTTTCCTTATGCTGTGCAGTTTTTGGACTCGGAGCAAATAAATAGAGGGAGCAGGGTGTTTATGTGGTGAATCTGCTCCCTCGCTGTCACCAAGGAGAGCGAGAGCACGAGAAGGGGAGGCAAGGAGGAAGGTAGAGGTGGAGGAGAAGATGGTGTTCTCTCACTAAGGCTGCACTGATGATTTATTGTGAGCCAATTATGTCCCACTGACACTAACAAAGTCGCACAGCTTATTCACTTACACACACACTTAAACTTATCATCACATGCATGCATCAGCAGATGAAGTGTTCTCACTGTTGGCAGCTGAAGCAGCGGAAGAGTTTGAGTTTTCTCTGCGTGCAATTATCTTGTGAGAAATAAAAAATAAAAAAAACACCTTTCCAGTGACATACCGTTCTTTCACGCAAACCCCACCCTCCCGTTTTCATTCTTTTTCCACTTGACCAAGTTTATCTTTTTGTGTCGAGCTCTCAGTCTCGCACCACTTGCACACGCAAACCTGCATTTGATACACGAGACTCGGGTCTGCTGGTTCCATGCAACTTTTGATCCTTTAATGGAGTAAAAGTGGCAATGCAGTAACGCTCCTGTACATGTTGCTGTCTTGTATTCATTCTTGTGCTTTATATTGTAAGGTAAAGACCCCACAGAGGAAAATACAGAGAAAAACCCAACACTCAGGCAACCCCCCTGTGAGCAAGCACTTGGCGACAGTGGCAAGGAAAAACTCCCTTCTGACAGGAATAAACCTCTGTCAGAACCAGGCTCTTGCAGGGGCAGCCATCTTGTCAATGCAATAACTCAAGAAGGAAGTCACCTTGGACTTCCACAGTCATACCGTAGGTGTACCAACTAAAAGTCTTGGATGAGTTTGAATCCTGGTGACCTTGCCCTCAAGGTCAAGGTCTGAGGTCACATTGTGAATGTGGTAACTTCAGAATGAGATGACCCATTTTTTAATTTTTTAAATTCATACCATAGGTGCATCTACTAAAAATCTTGGACAAGTTTGAATCTCAGTGACCATGAACTCAAGGTCAGAGGTCACTTTCTCCTAAAATCTGGTGAATGCGATACCTCAAGAAGGAAGTCACCTAGGATGTTCACATTCATACCGTACATGCATCAACTAGGAGGCTGAGGGGTAACACAGGCGGCCGTCAGTATTTTGCATTTTATTGTAGTAGCCGGCTGATGTTAACTATGCAAATGTTATAATACTGTTAAATAAAATAGTTAAATAATATGTTAAATAAATGTGAAGGTGTGACATCGGGTGGGAAGGTGTGACATTTGCCTCTAACATCTAAAAACGAAAAGTGCAAATGCCTCAAAAGTAAAGCACATTTGTGGAGTAGATGTGCTTTCCACTGCCTCGGAAGCTCGTATCCCGTCCTAGACTCAAAGAATTATACATCGGACTTATTTTACGTGGTCGTCATCTTGAATGTTTTTTACAGTGAAGATTCAACATGATGGTATTATGTGATTTTTCGTGTGGTTGGTCACCTCATAAAAGGTTCATGTAAATCTTCCTGACATCTGCTGCAGAAGACATTCAGTAAACCAACTGCTGCTCTGCAGTAATCTGTAAGAGAAAATTTTGTTTAGCCTTTCATATCAAAGCAGAGGATCATGAAGACTCAGGTTAATCTGAGTTCAGATGCAGGATTGCAGAGCCAGCTCACAACAGCCTCAAACAAAGGTTTATCTTAGGACACTGTACTGAAGGAGCGATATCAGTGCAGGGCTGTGCATCAAAGCTGTTCATAGCACGGTGTATTTGACAGCCTGTCCTTTTACCTGACGTCCTTTGCACTTGCGTCAGTATGTACGTTTTACATTTACTTTTAAATGATCACAACAGGAAGACGATATGCTTAGTATTTCTCCGGCTCAGTTTTATGTAGTTTTACGCCATGAACTATTTGGATAATTTAAATGGTAAAATTTGAATGGCCATCTCAACTAAACACTTTTTAATGGACTCATTTGTCTGTGGCCTCAGCCATCCAGGAAGTATGTTTTTGAAGCAGATGCAGAGATGGTTATCTCCTCAACAGCAGCAGTTTCAGTAGCCCCACAGTGCAATGCAGTGTATGTTCAGGATATCGCTCTCTCTCTTTCTTTCTCTCTCTCTCTCTCTCTCTCTCTCTCTCTCTCTCGCCTTTTTCTTAATTATCAAGCACAACAACTTTTAAAAAAGTGAGAAGTGAGTGCACAAAGATGAACCTACTAGCATTTTTTGCTGGTGGTAATACACACATAATATACTGCTAAAAAAAAAAATGTAAATAGCTCCTTTTTAATCAGAGTATAGCATCAAGTCAATTCAACTTCTGGGATATTGATCCGCTCTGCTAAGTAGCAAAGGGGGTTGTTAATCAGTTTCAGCTGCTTTGGTGTTAATGAAATGAACAACAAATGCACTAGTGGGGCAACAATGAGAAACCCCCCATAAAAGGAATGGTTTTACAGGTTGAGGCCACTGGAGACATTTTTTCCAGTTCTCATCGTTTCCTCTTTTTCACTAGTTTTACGTTTGGCTACAGTCAGTGTCACTGCTTCTAGCATTAGGCAATACCTGGACCCAAATCCTCCAATATATAGGCAAAAGGTTTGCTATGTCTCCCAGTACAGTCTCATGATCAATGGCGATTCCAGTAGATATGCAGATACTCTTAATAGAGCTGGACAGGACTGTAGAAGGTCCTTAATGTAATTCATCGGCAGGATTGGTATCTGCTCCTTTGTGCGAGGTGGAACAGGATGAGCACTGCAAGACCCCTACAAAATGATCTCACTTCACTGGCCGGCAGCGTGGAGCCCAACTGGCATTTGCCATGTGGTTTTCACAGATGGGAGCAGGTTCACCCTAAGCACATGTGACAAATGTGAAAGGTATGAAGAAGTCATGGAGATCATTATGCTACCTGTAACATCGTTCAGCATGACTGATTTGGTGGTGGGTCAGTGGTGATCTAGGAGACATATCCACGGAGGGACGCACAGACCTCTACAAGCTAGGCAACGGCACCCTGACTGCCATGAAGTAGTCAGGGCAGTCTTTGAACTCCTTGGAGTAGTGGGTGCTGGGTTCTTCCTGGTGCACAATAATGCCCAGCCTCATGTGGCGATAGTTTGCAGGCAGTTTCTGGAGGTTGAAGAAATTGATACCGCTGACAGGCTCTGGAACATCATGTTTTGGTCCATCCACCAGGCTGCACCTCAATCTGGCCAGTAGCTCAGTGATTCCATGGTCCAGATCTGAGATCCCCCAGAACAACATCCATCATCTAACTGGAAAAATGCCCAACGTTGTCAGGCATGCATACAAGCATGTGGCGGGCATACAAACTATTGATGTACACATTACCCTGTCCATATCAGTATAGATGTCCAGCATGATTTTTTTTTTCCATTGAGGTATGATGTGTTTTCAAACAGTGTGTTGAGGTCTTTTTCTTACTTTATAGAAGCAGAGAAGGCAGTTTATTTGCTACACCTATCTAAGATTAATGCAGTCTGAGCCAACCTTTTTTTACAGTTACATGTTTCAGTTTTTATCGAAACCTACATTGTTGCCTTTCAATAAATGACTTTAGGTAATGTGCAAACTGCAGGTTTTTAATTCCAGTTGGATTCTGCTGTGAGAAGTTGGCAGCAGGTGAACAATCAAGGGTGTGTTTAGATATGGAGAGGAGTGTCTTATTGACTGACCTGTCACACTAATTAGATCAAACACTAACAGCGTTATTGAAAGGCCTTATTTTTTTCCCCCCTCATTTTTAATTCATTTTACAATCACCACAAAGGAAAGCAGGTGAGTGTTTTCTCTGCAGTTTCCCTGCATTTTTCTTTCTGTACCCCATGAGGCTTGTAACTAGGTAATTTATGCTCTGTGATGACAACAGTGTTTTAAGTATTTACCAAAGCGCCAGTCATTCGTCCTTCTTTGATATGACAGCCATGCCTCTTGGTTCATTGTTAATTAACTCACAGTAACAGACCTCTATGTTATGATAATGCATAGTACCTGCATAATTAATGGCTCCCAATGAGGTGTTTTATTTAACCCTGTACTGTGTAGGCACGTGTCAGACTTAGTGCTCCAAACATGTTTTGACCCTGAGGTGTCTTTACGACACGGTCATTCACAGAGTTCGTCCCTGTGTGGCTGCAAGTTTTCTTCACGGTTCAGCCCAAAGGTTCCAAATGAGGACATGTGAGGCTTTACTGTCCTTATCTTATCAGGGCTCTTTGCGGCTCTGCATCATTACTGCAGAGCGTCTTGCATCGTCATGCATCCACACTTTAATGTAGTTATTTAGCCAATCTCACACTCTCTCCTCTGTCCACACGTGTTCAGCACGTGGCAAGGTTCAGGTGTTGACAACAATCCCCGTTGACATGAACGCACGATTACAGTTCAGCAAAGTTGGGTTTTTTTTTTTAATGACAGCTATCGTCAATGATTTATGGTGATACTGTGCAGCTCGTGTTCTTGGAAGTAACTTGGGCTCTCATCTGTCACTCTCTAATTTACTGTGCACACAAACACAGCGTCAACTCGAACACTGTGAGGTTTTAAACTCGGAGCTAATGACTACACTTTTATTAAAGGTTCGTGTAGTTTTTAACAAAGAAAAACAAGCAACGTACTCTCGGGTGAAAAATTACAGGAGTAGTCTGGCATAATGAATGGAGAAACATAAAAAAGGCTTCCATTTACAACAGGATACCTGAAAGTTTCAACGCAATGCTGAAGGCTTGCTCTTTGCTTAATTTTCGCTCATGAGTGTGTGTCAGCTGCCCTGCAAAGTTGCCCGGCACCAGAAACTGCTGAACAAATTAACTAAATGCTGTGATGCAAAGCAGGGTGGTGTTTTCTCATGCCACTTGTTTATTATTGCCGTTTCAGTTACAGTACTGAGACCATGATCACCATGGTGAAGCTTGAAAAACTGAAGCTTGTTCTCCGTGGACTGTGATGTTTGCAGATGACACTGTGATCTGTAGTGACAGAGGAGAGGTGGAGGTGTGCTCTGGAGAGAAGAAGAATGAAAGTCAGTAACAGTGAAACTGTAAGGCTTTCGTTGTTCACTGTGAGACTTGCTGTGATGTATGGTTTGGAGGCGGTGGCACTAACAAAAAGACAGGTGGCAAGCTAGAGGTGGCTGAACTGAAGATCCCGAGATTCTCACTGGAAGTGACCAGAATGGACAAGCTTAGAAATTAGCATATCAGAGGGGCAGCTCAGGTTGACCTCTACAACACCTCAAAGGAGTTTCCTTCGTGTAGCGAAAGAGGACGTGCGGAGGATTGGTGTCACAGAGGAGGATGCTAGGGATAGGTTGACCCGTTGTGGCGACCCCTAAATGGAAGAAGAGTAAACGACAAACTTAATGAGGTCATAAAACTACACTTAACCCTATTCACATTTCTTAGTTCACTGTTTTTAGTCATTGGCTGAAAATGATTAATTTATGTGGAGAGATAAGACTTTAAACACAAATAAAGGAGACTGTGCATGTGTGAAGTGATCTCCTTAGTTCTTGATCTGGAGTATTTCTATCAAGTGGATTCTAAAAGAATTTTTATTACAAGAGTGTCATTTTTAAAATCATTTTAAAGTGGCAAAAACCTGATACACTACGTTTTCTTTCATTCTTTTTATAGTTGCTTTGCTTTAGCAGTTCATTTAGCAGCGTAACTGCAGATTTATTTTTAAGGTTGGAGCTAACGAAATGTTGCACACTTCCTACTGTACTGTAGCACGATACAGTGTGCTGTGTGGTTTTCTTCTACCTTCTTGGAAAGGATGACTCATGCAAACGCCTGTTTCTTTTTTTGAATATGTAAATGCATGTTTGATGGCAGCCTACAGCAGACACACCCTGGATGGCTGGATGAGTTTTATTTTTTAGACCTGCTTGGCCTATTTCTGCCCCGAGCCAGACGCTTTCCCTCTGCTTTTCTTCATCCTCCACCCCCTCTTATCCCCTCTCTGAAGTGTGAAGTTTGAAGTAGCAGGCTGTGCGCTATGATAACAGTAATTGGTCTAAAGATGGAAAGTTCTCTCTCACTTTGGAAGCAAATTGCTTCTTAGTTTAGTGGCAATTAGTGTTTTTTAAGCAAGGTCTGTTGAGAACAATATAACATCAAAGCTCCATTTAAAAGCAACAAAAAGAGGGGTGTAGATGATGGAGACAGTGGTGAAACTATTGCTGTTGGGGGTGAATAGCAGCTCCGAGTCTTGTACCGGTTCATTTAAGACAGAGTGGGGTAGCTCAGAGTGGCTCCCCTCTTTGTACCCCATTGTCTGTGGAGGCGAGCTTCAGGACTCAGAGTTTTTTTTTTATTAGCCTCTGTGGTCTGATTTGTTTAAGGGGAGGCAAGGTGCCAAGATGTGGCTTGGCTCGCATTTTGCTCCAGTGTGAGTGCGGGGTTTGTTGGAGGGGGACTGGACGAAGCAAAGCTAAAGCAGAGTCACCCAGAGTACACACACTCACTTTCACACAATGTACTTTTATGCTGTCTTCACTGTGCTGTTGTGTATGCTGGCTGGTGCACACAATTTCCCTTATTCACGGCCATTACAGAAGATAGACACACGGAGAGAAAAAGCCTGTTATAAAATGTGAGGGGAAGGGGAGAGAGAGGGGGGGGGGAAGGAATAAAGCTCACACAGAAACGACTCCTGGATCAGTCTGAAGTTTCTGTGCCTCCATCAGACGCCTGAAGATATTTCTTAAAGACAAAGATCCGTCTGGACGTGATTTTATTTTATTTTTTTAACATTTCTAAAGCATGCTAAAAAAACGATTTTCAGCTGTCAAAATACTCCAGGAAAACTTTAAAGGGACTTAATATTTTATTTCTTTTTTCCATCATGTGTGAATGTCAGCAGTAGATACGGTTGTTAGGCATTGCCAAAGTTTGTTAATAATGTCAGCATATATGTCAATGTCAGTGTTAAGTTTCCATAGCACATTTAAAAGCAACAAGGTACTTTACAAAACTATCAAGATAAAACCATAGATAGATAAATAAAGTAAATACAACAAAATAAAGCATAAAAATGAACAAACAGAGTAAAAAGTGACTTAGAAAAAAAACTGATGGACTCGAACTGAACTCGATTTAAGAGCCAAGGTAAAAAAGAAAAAAACGTGAGCTTTAAAACTGATTTTAAGAGACTGTTTGTACATATGTAGAGCGAATCTGAGGCTTCAGACTCCTCTAAATGCACCGCTTCAGTTTTTTTTCTACCCGCGGGTCTTTATGATGCCACCCATCTGCTGTCCAGTCCTTCTGTTTGTAAGGGGCAGTCTGAGGGGGGCTGAAGTAAGGCCCATTATGAGATAAATCTAGACTGTAGTAGAGTCCAAGAATAAACTATACGGAGCTGGAATAATGAGCATAATAGGTCCCATTTAATTAAGATTGCATAGCTGGTTTCACTTTGGATTTGGGTTTTTTGTTTGGCAGAACCAAAACAAATCAAATTAACTACATAGCCGCTGTAGTTCTGTTTCTCAGCTGAAGCCATTTCTGCTCACAAATTTTATGAGCCAAATTATTGAGTTCGTCCTTCATTTCATAAATAACCCAATACAAGTTTGACTTTATGACAGCAAGTGGACTGAATATTGTTCAAATTAGTCATTGTCTTATCAACATTTCACTTCTGTAGCTGTCCATCTCAGTTGGGCATCTAGAGTTTGTACACATCCCAGCCATGTGGGGGCAAAAGTCATTGCGCTCCTAGCGCCGATGCTAGGCCTGCAAAAAAGGTGAGGGATGTATCAGGAAGGGCATTTGGTGTATGAGTCGCATCCCGGGTTTGTAATGACTGCTGCTGGTGCTGTTGACCAGCCTTGTGTTGGTGTTAGTTTACCTTTCATTTAATCCAGTGTTTGTTGTATTTATTTGTGTATTCGTTATTTGTTTTATTTGTTTCGATTTATTTATTCAAACCTGGATTTTGTGCCATTTCTTGACATCGGAGCGAGGAAAGGACAGGAAAATGTTCAGTGCCATTTATACAACGCAGGGCTTATTTTCCAGCTTAAAAATGTACTTGTTCTTTTTGTAAAAGGGTCCAGTTGGTCCCATATCCAGCAAAGGTACAGCAGGTCTTTGTCTCAGTGTTTCTTTTATCTTAATGCATTTGCGGCTTCATGCACTTTGTACCTGGATTCATATTTTTCCACTGGACTTTTTAGTAGCTCACTCGCCCCATTTTAGACCACCGATTCCCAAAAGTCCTTTTACTGCAGTGAACTTCTTTTGAAATAATATTTGTACTTATTTGTCTGTAGGCCTTGAGTGTACTTAAGAAAGATCACCCGCTTACTGATTAGTCTCATATAAATCCACACTGTAATGGACTTTGTTAGCAAGAGGGATTATTTCACTTTCTTGCACGACAGCATGGCCCTCGCTCCTGGTTTTCTTCCTGGTTCAGCTGATGGTACCAGATGAAGGCACGTGTGCAGTTTTACCGTCTTTATCTTATCCTGACTGCTTATTGGTTGCACGCAGTTTTACAGTTCTCATTAAGTCACCAGATGGGGAAGTGTCTGTTTCTTTATATTCTCTTCATCCTAAACTAGATTAAATTGCCATACAGCACAAGTTGAAGGTGTAGCATGCCGTGCTTCAGCTTGCGGTTACTGCGATTTCAGACAAAGATCTTCGTGTAGATCACCACGAATGCCTGGTTGAGCTGAGAAACTGAAAACGTGAGAAGGTAAATTCTTATTTGACTTTTTTTGTTTTTGTTATGATTTGCATACATTTGAGTGAAAGTGTTACTTTTGTTTCACTTCTTAAAACCAGCACTTTTAGCAGCTGTGAAAGAGGTCTGTAAGTCACCTGGTTTTTTACGGTCAAGGCCATACGAGGTGACTTTCAGGAACAAAGAGGAGGCCCTGTAAACAATGATTCAGTGGGTTCTCATGCAACGAGTAAAGAGGAAGAAACCTCAAAAGTCACAACAGCCTGACCGCTGAGCTAAATCAGCTTCTCTGATTGCCGCTTCGAAATGCAGAAATGTCGCCAAGACAAAATCTCTGCCGTAAATATCCGCTCCTTCTGTGAAACTCGTGACGTACGCACGCCGCGTTCATGAAGTTAACGGCTTTTGTACGAGCATCCCCTTTAAACCGTGAACTGTGGCTGCACCTTTAAGCGCAGTTGCTTTAACGAGAAGAAGATGCCGCCGTATACGATATTTATTGTGTCGCTCGGCTTGCATTGATGAAAGGCAAAGCAAGCAAACATTCAGACAGTACAAGGCTGAAGCCTTGTTTAGCTTTGTGGTGATGAGTAATTGAAGAGCGCGAGGAGATAAACAGACACGTGTTCAGAGGAGAGCAGACTGTAAAAAGGCCTAAGCTCAACATTTCTTCATTGACTCTGAATCTTAAGCTCATTCACACTGCTTTTAAATTCAAGGCTTTACGCCAGTATGAGCAGCGCCACATGCAGTTAACTACCATTTTATTCATTCTGGTTTTCACGGCTGTTTCAAAGTGAGCACAAAGAACAGTAATGATCACACTGAAGACTCTCTTGTCCCTGCTCGTGCACAGCACAAAGAACGACTCTCCC
>VOQK01011206.1:5610-19319 GCA_015052645.1 Benitochromis conjunctus | reverse complement strand
GTAATTTTTTTTTCTTCCTCTGCAATTCCTCTGTCTCCCACTATATTTGTGCTCTCTCTCCCCTTCATTTACTTTCCTCTCTTCCCTCCCTCTATCCTCCTTTCCCCTCCCTCCCTCCTACCTTTCCCCAGTGTCAGCTGCTGTCACTGTGGCAAAGAAAATGACCAATCAGAGCTCACTTCACCGCACCGGCTTCTCCCTCCCTTCCTCATTTCTTCCTTTCCTTCCCTCTATTTCCTTCTCTTCCTCCTCCTCCTCTTCCTCCTCCTCCTCCTCCTTTTCGGCCCATCTGCCTCTCATCCCCACAACCTTTATCAGCTCACTTCCTGGAGACGAAATGTGATGCATTATGGGAGACAGACGGCTGTCTAACGGGGTTAGTTGTGTTGCGTGGCTTATCATCAGAGACACTGCTAATCCTGTGTCTTTGTGTGTATGTGTGTGCATGCCCGCGTGGATACTCCATGTGAGCTGATGAACTCATACATGCACAGACACACACACACATGCACACACGCACACACACACAGCCTCACATGCTTACGCTCATATTCTCCAAATAAGAAGAGGAGGAGGAGGAGGAGGCGGCCGACGAGACATGTTTATGTTTGTCAGTCTCTGCAAGGAGAATACGATTTGCATGATATAAGCATATTTTACCCTGCTTGTGTACTGTTTTGCACTTTATTCATTTACAACCTGCCTTTATTATTTTTGCTGAGTTCAAAAGGATGCTTGCCATGCCTTCCTGCCTTCACAATTACCTTTATAATGAGAGCTAAAAGGCTAAGAGGGGACTATGTAATCACTTCACTCACTGCATTAAAGTTTTATTTACACCTCTGTGTGTGTGTGTGTGTGTTTGTATGCTCCTTTTCTCTCAGGTGCTGATATGTGTTCACGATGAGCGGGCTGGGGGAAAACTCCATGGAACCTCTGAGCTCGGAAAACCGGAAACGCAAGCTCTCCACTTGTGATACGCCTGGTCTGGGGTGAGTGTGTGGGATCAGCAAACAAGAGTGAAACAGCAGGAAAGTGGGCTACTGGGTCAGTGTCTTCTTGAGCTCTGGCTGTACAGCTATTATGTCGATGTCTGCCATGACGAGTAACAGTGAAACCGTGCAAAAAAAAAAAAGTAGTAGTTTTGATTGGAAAAATGATTTTATTTCCTCTTTGTACTTTACGCTTGGAAAATTAGAAGGTAAAGCCATTTTCACCTGGTTGGAACGCGAGAAATAAAATGTGCCTGCGTACTGACTTTGTTTTAGTCGTAAGTGTTTTTATTCCAGTTAGATCTTCATCAGGACAAACACATTAAATTGACCATTGCCACGTAAATGTGTGTAGACTCGACTTTGTGTTATTGATGCTTATTTCCACTGGCCTTTCACCTTACGTTTGATGATCTTTCTCCACGTTTTCTGTCTCTGTCTCCACTGCAGCTGAAAAATAAAGGCAAATATGATCCAAAAATACTAGAAGTGGTATTGATCTACTCTTCTAAGTCTTGCCAGGAAAGGTGACCGTACTGCAAGCTTTTTAAAAAAAACAAAAAACAAAAAAAAAGTAATATCCAGTTAGCCGTATCAGCAAATGACTAACTCGTAAGATAGCCATTGTTCTCAGCCTTCAATACAACCACTGCTGACATTTCAACTAGACATTTTTTGCGGCACAAAGAAGACATCGGTCTCACAAATAAACTGCTTGCCATCTACTTCGCAGCCACTCTGCATTGTTTTCTGACATAGAAACACCACTTTGATCACACTTTGAGAAAAGTGCATCGCTGTAGTTTAGCTTTAATCTTTGTTTATTGCCCCCCTGCAGGTGTGAGAGGAAGCGGCGGGAGCAGGAGAGCAAATACATAGAGGAACTGGCGGAGCTGATCTCCGCCAACCTAAGCGACATCGACAGCTTCAATGTCAAACCAGACAAATGTGCCATCCTCAAAGAGACGGTGCGCCAGATCCGCCAGATCAAAGAGCAGGGTGAGTGGGCACGGTGATCTGAAGGCTAGGGCCAGTAAACGCACAGGTGCCCTGAAAGTCAGGTAGACTGTGAGCAAGTGTCTGTAGGAAACACTGGTCGTGAAAGGTGTTATGGTGCTATAAGAGGCGGTATGGACAGCTGCAGGGTTAGCATGTGCACATGCACACGCATGCCTCCTCTGAGCCCAGGTGCAAGGACAGATCAGTCATTCATCTCCCACAAATTTCACAGCCCTGACTGTTTATGTTTGGGAGGAAACACCGGCAATGCTTTGTGAACCTGTCATTCCTGTGTGTGTGTGTGTGTGTGTGTGTGTGTGCGCGCGTGCGTGCGTGCGTGCGTGCGTGTGCGCGTGTGTGTGTGTGTGTGTCATATTGCCATGCACAGCTGTGTGCTGGCCTTGCCAGGAGCTGTTTAATTGGACGTTTGCAGGTAATCACATGCCCACCCGTTCTGCTGAACTGCCAAATTATTAGTTCAGTTACATCTGCACTTGTCATAGTTGTCATAGTTTCATCTCTATGATGCGGTGGTCATTTCTGCAGCAAACCATCTAGAAAGCTGCAGGCTGAAGCGTTTGCCGTGCAGAGGCACCATCAGTGCACAGACTGACAGATTTTAACTCCTGGAATCGGACGTGTGTCAGGATTAATTTTTCTTTCCAAGGTGAACTTCAGGGAGATCAGGGGGAAGAGCCGGTGGTGAAATTTTGTTCCTTCTTGTTTCTGCTCGGCTCAGTCAGTGTCTGCCACCTCGACAGGAAGGGGAAGAGGCTACAGCTGGCCCTGACTGGCTGCTGACAGGTTGCCATAGTTACAGGAAGTGAAGACAGAAATGACACGGGTGTTTAGACTCGTCTCTCGCTTTCTACCTGTTCCTCTTCTCACTTTCAGTTGGTCTTACTGCCAGTCTTCATTTTGCTCTTTTCTCCATCAATCATTCCCATTTTCTCATCTCACTTGGATGTAAGATTCTCTGCTTTTCCTTCACTTCCGCTCTCCTGCTTTTTTTTTTCCTTCCCTCCTCATGTCTTATCTGTATTGCAGCACAATGAGTTGCAGCATCTTCAGGTTTGCTCCCAGCATCTTAAGATGCTGAATGAACTGATAGAGCGCAGCCTCTCTCTTTCTGTCTCATTCTCTCTCCTCTTCCTTTCCCTCATTTCTTTTCGTCCTTCTCTTCCTAACTTCGCAGCGCCCGGCTGCAGGCAGCAATGGCTTTTTTTGTTTCTTTGTGTGGGTATCAGTGCCCCTTGGGAGCTAATCAGATAGAATGATTCCTGTAGCCAAGCAGCCCCCGCCTCTTTCTCAGACCGAGCTCTGCATTAATACAACAAGCCAACACAATCTATTTTTCCCATCCACATCCCTCTGTCTCAGCCCGGACCTCCCCATCTCCATCTTTCTCTCCGTCTGTATTTCCCCCTCTCAGCCTCAGCACCTCCATTAATTCAGGTGTCTTAGCTCCTGCCCCTGCACTATTACAGCTTCCAGATCCTCTCTAGCTCTCTCCCGCTCGCTCTCTCTCTCAGCCCCAGCCTACCAGCCAGTCCCTCACAGTCTGACACTGAATATAAAGCATGAGGACGGCAGCTACCTGCTCCACATGCACCCAGCCCTCTTCTCCTCCTGACGGGCTCCTCAGAGAAACCTGCCTCCGTCTGTCTCCCTCCTCACCTGTATTTTTAAATAAAAAAAATAAAAAAAGTGAAACTTGAGAAACGCTGCCCCCTGCTGATGCAGATTGGTTACTGAAGGACTGGCTGTTTCTTCTTCTCAGGTAACATAGATCTCACCTTGTTTCTGCTTTGCTCTTTTTTTCTTCTTCTTTGAAAACAGCTGGGCTTGAAGTGACTGTTTGTGATGTCATCGATTTCTTTATTTATTTTGTGATTCATTTCATCTCTTTCCCCTCCCTTTCCTCTCCTCCAGGTAAAGCTTCATCCAACGATGATGATGTTCAAAAATCAGACGTGTCCTCAACTGGTCAGGGAGTCATCGACAAGGACCACCTGGGTCCACTTCTGCTGCAGGTGAGCCCAGCTCTCCTCCCCTCTGAATCACATGCTGTTTATTAATGCTTATGATTGGCCACTTGGCCGTTGGTAACTTCCGGTCGCTCTGCTCCAGGCTCTGGATGGCTTCCTGTTTGTGGTAAACCGGGAGGGCAGCATCGTGTTTGTGTCGGACAACGTGACGCAGTACCTGCAGTACAAACAGGAAGAGCTCATCAACACCAGCGTGTACAAGATTCTTCACGAGGACGACAGGGAGGAGTTTCACAAGAACCTGCCCAAGACCAATAGTGAGAAACACGCACACTCACACACAAACCTACACGTGTCAATACACACACACACGGCGAAGCTACACATCTGCTCAGAAGCGAACCCTGCTTGACATCTTCCACTGGGCCGAGGTACAAAACTAACTTTGAGAGGTTACAACAACTCTCTGCACACGTCAACGTAAACTCTCTCAGTTATTTATTCATGCTCCTCCGGTCTTTACTCCATCTCCTGTTATAATGAGGAGCTCCTGGGAAGCGTGTTCATGTGCATAAGAGCTACTCAGAAACATGCATACACACACACACACACACACACACACACCTGACAAAACATACATGTGCACAGGAGCACCCACCCACTCGGTGCTAAGCAGGCAGAGCGTAGCGCGGCTGTCAGTCACACTCAGTGGTCCAGACAGTGTAAAACAGACCCGAGCTCTATTCAGATCCCATGGCAGCCATCTGGAAACTACGTACTGCTGAATAATGCACCTCCTCACTTTCCTCTACTTAATTCACTGTGTGTTTGCATGTACGCATGTGTGTCTTATTGTCAGTTGTGGAGCAATCACTCAAAACTTATACTCAGTACCAAAGTAGTACCACCACAGCCTAAAAATACTCCATTAGTATGGGAAATCTTTCTACTTTTAGTATTTGTGTACAATCAGAGTAATGTAAGTACACTCTGTTAGGGCTAGGCTGTTATTCTCATTCATTAATGTTAAAGTATCATTTTATTGTTGTGTAGTTGGATGAGGTGAGGCTAATTCTTTAATACCGAACTGCAACTGATGATTGTTCCTGTTATGAATTCATCTCCTGGTTATTTTGGTGTTGTTATCTAAAAAAATTCTACAAATGGTAAGAAGTGATCTTCACGATAAGTGGCACTTTCAGACTCGTTGGCTGTGCAGACCCTCAGAATGATTAAAAAAATAAAGTCAGATAAAGCGTCACATCATCACATTTGAGAGCGTGTCTCCAAGAAATAGCTAAACTGGAAAGAGTTAAGCGCCGTACTCGAGTAAATGTTGCTTTCTCCTACTGCTTATTGTGTATTTTCACACGTCTGTGTCAGTAATCCACTCTTCAGGGTGCTGTGTGTGCGCGTGTATGTGAGCATGTGCGTGGAGAACTATTTATAAAGCTGATTAATTATGGATATGTGTGCTCGACTGAACCTGCTACTCGATTAACTAAGCAGCAGTAACCTCCCGGCGGCGGCGGCGCCTCCGACATGTCACTGACACGTTCTCTCACTTATTCAGCCTCTTCCCCTGCACGCTCCTTTATTCACTCGCTCTCTTTATCTTTTAACACTCATCTTTATCTACTTTTCCTCTCAGCGTCCCTGGTGCCTCCCTCAACTCACTCTTTCTCATCCTCATTCATACTTAATATGGCTGCCTACTAAGACGAAAATTGTGGTTGTCTGTTTCTCAACCGGCTTCCCTTTCTGCTCTCCCACCCCTCATTGTGTCTCGCTCTGCTGCTCTGCCCCTTCATTATCTTTAGAAGCCGTGAATGAAATGCGCTCTCGCTGCACATTCCTGCGGGATGACCGCTGACCGTGCCAGCTACAGTTAAATACACACACAAGTACCCAAGATACACACGTACACCAACAAAAACAGACACACACGCTCGTCCACAGAACATGAAGTGAGCTTTCATTGTTAGCCGGTGTGCTTTTGACCCCTCTGTCTTCCCTCGCTGTTGGCTAATTGCGTCTGAGGGGAGGCGTCAGCCCCTGCGACTGTGCTGGTGTTTCTTTCTTTCTGTTTTTTTTTTTTATTTGGAGAGAAACCCAAGGCCTTGTTAAATCACCCCTCACTATCACACAGCCCCTCCCCACCACTACCATGCTACCTCCCCGATGCGTCTCGCTCTCCCAGGTCCTCTCTTGTATCCCCCATACACCTACCAGACAGAAACCTCACGCGAGCTCAAGGCCCCGATAAGGCTTCACTCAGACCTTGGCGAACAGTCGGATCTCTCTCTGAAGTTTCCTTTCCCTGTGCTTCTTTCTTTCTTCATCTCCCTGTGAAGGTGACCCCTTCTAAATGTGTGTGTGCATGCCGTGATGAGAAGTCAGGGTCTAAATGAGGATAGATGGCTGAGTGTCCCTGGCCTCTGCCCACTGCAGAGCAGACTGGGAGGGAGAGATATTGGAAATCGACACCTTGGCTAGATTAATCCCATGGTCCATTTAGCCAGGGATCCGAACAGCAGCGGGAGCTTCTGCTTCTCAATTAAAGAAGGACAATACATGTTGCAGTGCCATTTTTTTTTTTTTGTTTCTTTGTTTCTTTTGTCGTCCTGTGTGTGTCTGTGTGGATCTGTGGCAGGATAGGGTGTGAGCTGTTTGTGATATTTGATGACAGGCAGTCCATTCATAGCTATGTGTGGTTTTCAGTCCCACGAGCGTCAGGCTCATTCCATTTTACTCCCAAGAGTAAACGTCTTTTTGTTTGTGTTCCTTTTTTTAGTAAATGGGGTGTCGTGGGGAAGCGAGGCAGCCCGACAGAAGAGTCACACCTTTACTTGCCGGATGCTGGTCAAATTTGGCCATGCCCACGGCCCCATGGAGGAGGGGCCTGGAGGGCCACGCTACGAGACCATGCAATGTTTTGCTCTTACCCAACCCAAGGCCATGATCGAGGAGGGCGAAGGTAGGAGGAGCCAGTATATTCACAATCGTGTCTCTACACAAAAATGTGGGTTTTTTTTAGTTTTTGTCTTTTGACCGCGCACAGAATGATCACAACATCCACTGTTTTGTGTAGAAACCTCACAAATTTATAGGCCAACATGCTGATAGAAATGAATCATACATGCACATTTACAGGTCTCTTCATATATTTGTCAATGAGACACATGTTTAATGTGGTCAACACACATCTTATCTCTTATTTTGTGTCCTTAAAATATGTCTGGAGGTGATGTTTAAAAGAAAGTGGAAAATCAGATATAAGTAAATGAATAATAAAGGACATAAATAAAACAATAAAAGCTGAAAATTGATGTTAAATACCAATACTTTGTTGGTCAATGATGTCCTGAGTGCATAATTGGAGCTCATTTGAGTTTTCCTGTTTTTCTCCGTATAATAGTAATGTGAGGGGTTTAAAAAGACCTTTTCACATTCATTTGTTTAAAACTTTTAAATCAGTCTGTTCCTAAGTATTTACTTTTAACTGAATAATAAGCCTCAAACGCACCGAGTGAATATGAAGTATTGTTAAGTCTGATCTCCTTTCACCTGCAGACCTTCAGTCATGTATGATCTGCGTGGCCCGTCGAGTGACAGCCATGGAGAGGACTGAGAGTTTTAACACCCGGCATGAACTCTCAGGTGAGGAGCTGCGTACTCACTAAACAAACACAGAAGTTCAAACAGACCGCGATGGTCTTTCTTTACCCACGAACAGGTTTGACTCTTTCTTCCTGCGTCTTCTTGCTTCCTCCCTCCGCGTGCCCTCCTTCTGTCCTGCTCGGCAGGTAAACTGATTCAGATCGACCAGAACTCTCTGCGAGCGTCAATGCGTCCGGGCTGGGAGGATTTGTTGAGGCGTTGCATTCAGATGTTCCTTCAGCACAGCGATGGGCAGCCCTGGTCACACAAACGTCACTATCATGAGGGTGGGTAACGCACGTACAAGGACTTTTAAACTTAGTGAATTCATCTCAGTGAAATCCACATTAAATATCTGCTGGCAAAGGCTGTATTTAATTAACTGTATATTTAATGATCTTGGTTGCAGCTTTGCTTTCAGTTTGTTGTTACTACTTGTCTTTTTAGAAAGAAGACTCTTAGCTCTTATTTAAACACAAACACCTCCTGCATTACCATCTCAGCATTGATCTCATGAACAGACTGTTTCATCATATAGGAAGTGATTGATGACCTGTGTTGTCACTTAAGGCATCTTCTTCTATCTGTCTGTGCAGCCTTTCTGCAGGGTCACGCAGAGACGCCCTTGTACCGCTTCTCCCTCTCTGACGGCACTCCAGTCACAGCCCAGACCAAGAGTAAGCTGTACCGTCACCCTATGAGCAACGAGCCGCAAGGCTTCATCTCCACGCACCTACTACAGAGGTCAGAAAACTGAAAATACACACACTGCATTCATACTCGGCAAAGTGCGTTTCATTTATTGTACTGACAAAAAGGAGCACTTCAAGCATGTCTATGCAAGGCAGCCGAGGTATTCATGCCACATAAATAGCTCAAGTGGGAGCTGAAGTAGCTTTTATATACACCGACGTCCTGTGAACAGTGAAAAGAATCCGCAGAGGAGAGAGTATTTTATATGCATTTATCTCAAGCCTACAGTCTGAGAGGTTATTGTGGGAGACGGTGCACTTTCAAGGTATGCGCATTTTTTTTTTTTCAAAGCTTGTGCTAGTTTTTATTCTACTTTCACACAGGGAGCCGAATGGTTACCGCTCAGCACCGGGTGGGAGCATGATGCCAAACACGATGCGACAGCAGGGCATGGGAGGCCCCAACCCGAATGCCCAAATGAACACCGGTGGCGGAATGGGTATGGGGGGCATGAACAGGGGCTTCAGCATGAATGAGCAGGGCCACATGGGTCACATGGGTCCGATGGGCGGTGGCTCTATGTATGGAGGAAATGGCGGAGGAGGAAGTGGAGGAGGAGGCATGGGTAACCGCATGATGCAGATGAATCAGATGGGGCACATGAATCAGATGGGTCCTATGAATCATCCAGGCCAAGGCATGCCGCAGCACCAACAGCAGCCCCCGTTTCAGAGCAGTGGCGGCTTTGGCCTCAGTGGCATAAACAGTCCCTCGGGGAGCCCGAGAATGGGCGTTCCTCAGCAGGGTCTCCTGATGTCACCTCGAAACCGGGGAAGCCCAAAGATGGGCTCCAACCAGTTCTCACCTGGAGGTAAGTATGTCAGCGTCCAGTGTTCAGCATATTTTTTAATTTACTGAATTCATTGTTGAATCCCTTTAACGTGAACTTTGTGATTCCTCTTTCTGTTTCAGGGTTGCACTCTCCTATGAGTGGCATTGGCAGTAATGGTGGAAGTGGGGGCAGCACCACCACCTTCTCGAGCAGCTCCCTAAATGCCCTACAAGCCATCAGTGAAGGAGTAGGGAGCTCACTCCCCTCTACCCTAACCTCTCCTTCTCCAGCCCACAAACCAGACAGCTCTCCCAGTATCCACTCCTCCTCCTCTTCTTCTCAGCCCAGTCAGCCAGCCAAACCAGGCCAAGATGGCTCCAAAAGCCCAGCTGGGGGCCTAGCACCTGGACCCAGTGACCATCACCATCCCATGCACCATCACCACCACCATCAGCATCCTCAGGCTGAGAGTTCTGGAGACCGACCAGATAGCCAGGCAGCAACAGCGACTAAAGAGTCTGGAGAGGGAAGCAATGAAGCGGGAGCGGCTAACTCCGAACCCCCTCGCAGGGTGCCAGACAGTAAGGGGCATAAGAAGCTGCTGCAGTTGCTGACATCTCCTACAGAGGAGCTGGGAATAGGTGGCAGTGGGCCAACGGGGCCCCCTGTACCCCCCCCTCCGACCAGCAGTAACACTCCTGCGGGCTCAGACAGCAAGGATACGACGGGAGGCATGACTAGCCCCTCATCCACCGGGGTTACCTCATCCTCTTCGGCCAGTGGAAATTCAGGCCAAGCGACAGGACCAGGGGGCGTGTCAGCATCAATGTCGTCAGCCCACTATACTGGCTCGCTGCAAGAGAAGCACAAAATCCTCCACAAGCTGCTGCAGAACGGCAATACGCCAGATGAAGTGGCTAAGATCACAGCCGAGGCTACAGGCAAGGTGTCCCTCGGGGGGCAGGAGGGTGCTGAGGTTGGAACAGGAGGCTCAGGGGCCGGGTCGGGGCCTGGGTTGATCACAGATCCCAAACAGGAGCAGCATAGCCCCAAGAAGGAGAAGACCCATGCCCTCCTCCATTATCTCCTCAACAAGGATGATTCCAAAGAGCCAGTGGATGTTAAGCCCAAACTCGAAGAGCTAGATGGAAAGGGACCTGGGGGGGCTGCTGGCGGCCCACCACGGAGTATCCCTGGATCTGGGCCCGGCCCTGTACCTGAACATCCCGAGAGCAAGATCAAGTCAGAACCACCTGATGATGTAAGATCGACTGTACTGTACTATTGTCGTGACCTGACATTTAGCTTTCTATGAAGATCAATGTTTGATCTTGTCTTGTTGACTTATTGGGTAACTATTTTTATTTTATTTCTTTTTTAGTTGCACAACCTGGAGTCTATCCTGGGAGATCTGAGGAGTTCAAGCTCTGACTTTTACCCCGATCAGGCTGGAGGTGGAGGGGCCAACGACACAGGAAGCAAACCCCCGGGTTGCCTTGACGACAGCCTACAGGGTAAGTGGTTTACGAATCAAAGCTTATGAGAAGTGACAGTTACACGCAGAGCAGGCATTACGATATCATATGTGATGATATCAGTATAAAATGCCACTGAAATAGCATCTGAGCATCTTATGCTGTCATTCTGAGTTTTCTTGAACTCTTAACGTCTGAGTGACTGTTTCCCAAACACGTCTCCTCAGCTGTACTAAAGAGGGCTTCTCCTTTGCAGCATTTTGCATGTTGCAACACTGATCCTTTGACAAAACAGTGGCAAAGAGTACAACTTCAGTTTCAAAGCCAAAAAATACAAAAGTGAAGCGAACGCCATAATCTCTCTCAGTGGAATTAAGTTTCGACCATTCAAATTCAAATTTTATTTGTCACACACACAACCATACAAGTACGACATGTGGTGAAATGCTTATTGCTGTGCAATGCCCGACCATTAAACGACAGTAAAGAATTTACAGATTTACTGATTACAAGAAAATTTACAGATTTTAACTTAGAAATTTACAGTAAAATACAGAATGTGCAAATAACATTTAAGAGAGAAATTATAAGAAGTGTGCAAATAAACAGCGTGTGCGGTGACATGCTGTATGAGAGTCCAGTCCTACACCTGGTTCAGGGCCCCAATAGCCTGGGGGAAGAAGCTCCTCCTCATTCTCTCTGTTTCGGCCTTAAGGGAGCGGAAGTGCTTCCCAGACTTCCAACAGTGAGAAGAGTCCACTGTTGGGATGGGAAAGGTCCATCATAATATTCCTGGCTTTTGTCTTGCACCGCTTGGTGTTGATGGACAGCAGGTCAGGAAGCTCTGATCGAACGATGCATTTGGCAGAGCGCATTCACCACCACTCTTTGCAGATCTCGTCTGTCCTGCTTGGTGCTGTTCCCAAACCAGGTGCAGATGTTTCCCATCAGGATGCTCTCGATGGTGCAGGAGCAGAAGTTCTTAAGTACCCTCAGCAGCAGATGGAAATCTCTAACTCTTCTGAGGAAGAAGAGACGCTGGCGGGCTTTCTTGACCAGGGTGTTAATGTGACATGACCATGACAGGTCCTGAGTGATGTGTACACCCAGGTACCGGAAACTGTCCGCTCTCTCCACTGGCGTGCCACTGATGATCAGGGGCTTGTAATTCCTCGCCTGCTTTGTAGTGACGTCCACGATCAGCTCCTTAGAATTACTGATGTTTAGGAGAAGGTTATTCACCTGACACCAGTTCTCCAGGTTCTTAATCTCCTCTGCAATATGGCGCCGGTGAGGTCGGCTGCCGTGCTGGATTCTCTGGATGCTCTGACCATTCAGAGATTTGTATTCACATGCAACATTTGATTTTAATAAGCTGTTAAAATGTTTTATACGTTGTAGCTGTTGTTTTTTTTAATCCTGTGAAAAACGCTTTTATATCCCCGCTCGCTGAATAAATGATGATTAATAAAATGTGAAAAAAGAAATGTGAGTGAGTCTATATCTGTGGGAAAGTGCACAAAATGTTACAAAGGTTGTCTTAAAAAGAACAACTTCCTTCCACTTTCTCAACCGCTTGTCCAGTTTCGGACGACTGGAGCCTGTTTAATGTTTAATACTTTCAATATTAACTGCATTATTTTAATGGTTTGGTATTTTATTAATTCCTGTATTTTTAGTAACTGGGTTATTGGCTTCATAGTGTTGTGGTTTCTACATTTGCCCAACAAGCAAAAGATCCCTGGTTTGATCCCAGGAGGAGACACAAATCCCTTTTGGGGTTGAGTCGGGAAGGGCATTTGGCATAAAAACTCAAAGCAGCAGTCAAATCAAATATGTGGAGCCTACCCGCTGTGGCAACCTGCTGGGAGTAACGGAGCAGGGGAAAAATAGCTTAATTTTAGTCATGCGATTCTATTTGATTTTCTGTTGGGTTTTTCTTTATTTTCCTTATTTTCTCATTTATTCATTTATGAATCCATAAAAAGAAAGCTCTTGCGACAATGGGATATCAATACTTTTCAAGACAAATATGTTATTATAGGAGCTGTTTTTTTCTCATGTTATACATTTATATTTTTATATAGCACAAAGATCACAAAAGGATTCCTATTCTTTTTATGCTGCTTGTGTACAGGGAGTCCAGGTATCAGTTCAGGACCCCGGGTGCCCTTCCAGAGGGCCATGTCCATGGACGGGAAGCCTCCTGGTGGGCCTGGAGGAGCAGGCAGACGCCCCATGCTTGTCAAGCAGGAAAACATGATGGGCAGCCCAGACAGCTACCCAGGAAACATGGGTGTGTGTTTATGGAACTCAGAATTTATTTACTCAGCACATTTCCTCTCACTCTATCTCTGCCTCTCTTTTTTGGGGGGGAGGGGTATGTGTTCCATCTTAATAACATGATAATGTTGAGGACTAAGACTGGGCTACACTTCTCAGTGTAATGGGTTTGATGATACTGACACACACACATCTGGTGTTTATGTGTTTCCAGGACCAATGAATAGAGGGATGGGTCCTCAGAGATCCCCCATGGGTAGTTCAGGCGACTGGGGCATGCCCCGCACCAGTGCCAGTCCTGTGGGTTCAGCAGGATATCCACCCATGATGCGCCCGGGCATGGAGTACAACAACAACGTCAAAGGCGCAATGTCAGGGCCCATGGTCAGCCGCTCCAACAGCGTACCAGCCACAAGGTCGATGCTGCAGCAACAGCTCATGGATATGGGTACGTCTGTCATACGGGGCTCAGGGGCCGATAGTGGTAGGGAAAATTATCACAAACACAGACAGAGGGGTGAAATTTTAGAAATACGAGCAGAGCGGTTTGGCAGGTAGATTTATACTATGTTCACTATCTATAATGTATATTCATAGTTTATATAACTTTTTGTTTGAATGATAGTGTCAGATGAAAAGTAAGTGAATTACATTTCTAGGGGGAACGTGAATGTTTCCTAATAGAAACCTTTATTTTTAAAAGGAGCAATTAAGCAGCTGACTGGCTACATAACTATAGCCATGCCTAAACAATGATCTTTTTTTTTTTTTTTTGTTGGTTTCTCTT